>CAEFZX010015540.1:0-52708 GCA_903066825.1 Alfaro cultratus | reverse complement strand
CCCCCTCTCCCTGGCACTGACAGACTTATCCCCAGCCAATCAGGGCTGGTGGAGTGTAATTGGAGCTTCTGATGAGGTCACGCCGAGGGCGTTCCCATAGTGAGACACTCACTCATGCTACTCAGAGAACCGGGGTTACGAAAGTAACCTAAAGTTTTGTTCCTCGGTTCTAATTATGCTTTCCTTCCATCAATAGCTTACACACTTGTCTTAAGCTTGTTCAGTAACAAAATATAATACACCTGTAGTTGTTGAGGGTTCCATTACTTAAGCATATAAATGATCCATGTGAAGCATCATTATGTATTACAATATTTAATACAATTAGTATTATTTATTTAGATTTGATGTTTTGATAAGTGCAGTTGGATTTCTATCGATTATATCAAGTGATGGTCTGTGTAAATATTTATGAAACTGAATGGCCATTCAGGTTTTGTATGTTGTTTTTTTTTCTTTTGGTGTTTGTTGCACAAAACAACAATTGGAAGCTGAAATTACAGAAGAAGACCTGGGTAAGGCTATTGACTGCATGAAGGCAGGGAAGAAAGGTGGGCCTGATGGGTTCCCTATAGACTTTTATAAAAAAATAAAAAAAACAATTAAGTCCTATCTTAGAGATGTTTCAGGAGACATATTGCAATGGTGGCCTACCAAAATCTATGACAAATGCTTTCATCTTTGTGCTACCCAAACTAGGGAAACCCAGCAATAAATGTGAGAACATGAGGCCAATAAGATTGCTTAACACTGACCTAAAAATACTCTGTAAATTATTAGCAATACGCTTACAAGATTCACTTCCTTCAGTGATACACAGGGATCAAAATGGCTTTGTTTTGGGACGGCAGGATCTACACAATGTGAGGAGGCTTCTAAACATTATTCATGGCTTGGGTGTTAAATCAGGAACTGCACTTCTTTCTCTAGATGCTGAGAAGGCGTTCGACTAGGTCGAATGGCCCTATCTATTCAACATTTTAAATCGTTTTGGTTATGGAAATAATTTTAGAAAATGGATACACCTATTATATTTAAATGCTACTGCAGAAATATTAACAAATAAAAATTTGTCTAAACCAATTGTTATCAAACAAGGATGTCGTTAAGGATGTCCTTTATCCCCTTTGTTATTTACTTTAGCATTGGAGCCTCTTGCTATAGCTGTAAGCTCCCATAAATCTATAGCAGGCATTACAATTAGAACACAAACTTTTATTATATGCAGATGACATAATTCTGTTCATTTCGAACTTAAAAGAATCTATTCCAAGTTTGCTTAATTTAATAAAGGAATATGGTAATTTTTCAGGGTATAATATAAATAAAGCTAAATCTTCATTATTACTATTGGATGAAAAAGAAATGTCCCCAGAAATAAGTTCAGAATTTAAGGTTGTTAGAGAATTCACTTATTTAGGAATTCAAATATTTTCAAAGTTCCCCCTCTGCCGTCAGCGCCCCCAAGCCTCCTGGTGCAGGCAACCCCCAAAGTTCCCGTTCAGAAATTAAAAAATCCAAGGTGGCAACCAGTATCTTAAAGTTCCAGATTTGTACATATTGATAAAAACAAGCCTGACTCTTTGGAACAATGTTGGTGTTGGGGTCTCTTCCGGGGTCTCTTCACTTGGCCGGACATCTTTGTATTCTTCTGCCACCCTGGAATTAATGCTTTGAAGCTTTGGCTTCAAAGCATAGATTTCCTTTTGGAGCTCTTCATTCTCCACTTCAAGCCAGTCCAGTTCTTTGGACTTTTCAGTTAATGAGTCCTCTGCATTTTTTCTTATTGTGTTTTGTGTCCGTTCAAGGAGCACATTTCAGTTTTTTTTTTTTAAACTTTATTTGCAGATACACTGTATAACGACAGAGTGAAACATTTATTATGCCTCAAGAAAAACCAATACAGATAAATACAGATAAACAGTATTTAAGAAAAAGAAAAAGCTAAGGGGCTTCAGTTCATTCAAAGCTGTAAAGATTTCAGTTGTTTTAATAGCTATTTTTTTGTCAGTCTTTGATAGTCAGGATATAAAACTTTACTTAATTGTAAAATGCAGCAAGGCATGGCTTTCCCTACCTGGAACTATGAATATGATATTTAGCTAGTAACAATAATGGATTTATGAGAAACTCAGAGTTGTTCAGCATGCTTTTAGTGAAGCCAAGTAAGACTTTTTCCCATAATAGAATAAATTGGGCTTCTATGGAAATAAACAGATTCTGCCAAAAAGCATTAACAAAGGGACAGTGCCAAAACAAGTGGACAATAGTTTAAGAATATGAATCACAAAACGTACAATTTACATCAAATTCTTTCTTGAATATAGAATTAATATACACCTTAGTAGGATCGATTTTATTAAATATTTTATTTGAGACTTCTTTAATTTTCCTGCATCACTGAACCCCTTTTCCACAGGTGTTCTAATGATCTGTGCTACCCATGAATCTGTCCTACCTTGTGGTAATGCGCACATCGATGCTACGTCACATACTTCTTACTCAGCAGATTTCTTATCAATACATCCTACCTGTGGAAGTTTCGTTTCGTCTGTTTTATTTTGTCGAAGATTAAGGTAAGCTTCATTTAATTTATTCTATTTATACCTGGCTTTATGACCCTGTCCCTATATTTTAAAATATTTTAGTTTAATAACATTGTTTTATTAAATAACCCAACCCCCTTTTAGACCCACTCAAACTGAAATACGCCCCCAGGTGGCGATAAACAGGGAAAGATAAATGGCTCCTACATTAAATATTTTTAAAAAGGTAAGATATTCTCATAGAAGGATTAATGCAAACATGTGCGTTAGCATTTAATTTTAAACGGGTAGGATATTCTGATGAAGGAAGTGATATTTTTGTGGTTTTGTCGTGTAAACTGTTCCAATGCTATGCTAAGCATAACACCTAAGCTTCCACTTCAGTCCAGTCACTCAAAGATTGTTATGCGATGATAATATTTAACATTAACACGGCCTGCTATTTTTCGGTTTGTGAACATGACTGTAGCAGTTTTAGACACATAGCACTGATAGTTGAACCACCACAAAACCTTTTGCATTATGTTAATAGGTTGCCTGCTCTTCTTTTACTGACTTTTTGAGATGATAAATTGTATTTTCTACTCACCTCATGTCGAAAGTGGAGCCTTTGAACGCTGGTCTGAACGTCTCCGCTGCCATCGACTGGGTGTAAGGGACCGAGAAGAGGCCGTTCTTCCAGTGTTTGTCCTTCACAACCGGAGCCAGGTTCTGGTACATGTCGTCCACAGCCAGCATTGAAACCTGCAGGAGATGAGAATAAAGTTAAAATCCATATTTAGGTTTGATTGTGTCAGAGCGAGGCGCTGAAACACAAACCTGAATGTTTCGGTCGATCAGCTGGTTGGTTTCAAAGTCATCGTCGTCTTCACCAAAAGGGTTGATGATGAGCTCTCCTACCTACAAAAATAAATAATATATAAATAATGTTTTCAACATTTAATAGGTTATGGACAGTTGGGCTTTTCATGACAGAGTTTGTATTTCTGCTAAAGTAATTCACCACCATAATATTTCTGCTTAGACGTTTTTCTTTCAAAACAGGAATCAAACGTTCCCCTGTTATGCTTTTGACATAAAACACTGTAGACACAAAAATTACAGCTGTGAATAAAAGGTTCTTCCACTCTTGGTCTAAATTTTCTTCTCCATAGTTTAACTGTTATTTTTTATTTGGTTTTTTTTTCTCTGCCTAGCTTTGTGCTTCCTAGATCGGGTTGCTAGGAAACCACGTCTCCATAGCAACCATGGAATGCTATGAGATCGCCATAGCAGCCAGTGACTCAGCAGTTCCACCAGAAAAAGAGAAGTTTAGTTATATATTAAAGATAATACAGGACGTTCTTCCTGAAATACAGTAAAGAAGGAGTGTCAGGTCACCTTTAGCCAGCCGGTGTAGAAGAAGAACTGCAGCAGGGTGAAAACCGGGACGTACATGTCAAATCTGTGACCGCTGTATCCCTTCTCGGGGTTCAGAAACTGTCGGCCAATCACGCAGAAGGCGAAGAATGAGTAAACTGCAATGGTTACCACCTGTATGAGAATGAAATAAACAGTTACAGGATAAATACACACACTTCAGCTCTGAGTTCATCCAAAGCAAAACGTTTGTGTTGATTCTCTGGCATCTCGGACATAATAATCCCAAATTATGCTTAAAGGCGTCTTTAGTTCTGAACAAGGATGGGGAGTTTGAGGCGTATAAGTTCAAAACAATCACATTAATGAGGTCGTCAAGGTCACAAACAGGGACATACAATAACTCTTTGAAGAATGTTGACTTGATATGAGTTACAACAACTTTTAAATTCCCTTTGAGATCAATTAAGTATTTCTGAATTTGAACTGAAGTGTGGCTGTTTCAATTGTTTTGAATTGAAACAGGTCTAATGTTTGTTTGGTTCAACATTTTCACTTGAAAATCCAAACATGCCAAATGGTGAGTACTTTTGGTTAAAGGTGTGTGTTACTGCATATTTTAGGATTTATCTGAACCCAGGTAAATACCGGGCCAGTATCACTGATACCAATACCATACCGATACTGATACTTTTTATTATTTAGGCTTTTTAGAACATGCCGTTCTGATATTTTTTTTTAAAACCTAGGAAAAAATTTTGACAGATTTTCTGCAATTTATGTTAAGAATATATTAAGATAATAAACAGAAAGAAATAGAAAAACAAAACAAATCTGAGGTCATTCTTTCCTAAACGCACACAAACACATTAGAGAGCAAATCAAAACAAAATATGTTTTGACACCATAGAAAAACAACAATAAAAAAAATTGTACAAATTCAAGAAAGAATCTGAAGCTAATTTATTGACCACTCTAGTATCAATCCAATACTGACACCAACTTGGTATCAATATTATCAATTTCTGTGAAGACTATTTATTAGTCTGACTGTTTGACTGACTGTTTCCCACTCAGGTTTAGAACTCAAGAAACAAATTTAAGTTAAAAGTATTTCTTGTTGTGTTGCATCTTATCATTAATTTTAATTAATACCTTGTTTCTCAATGATTAAAATGAAATATTTAAAAAACCATCTTCATACTGAATCTTTGAAAACAGTAGATTGTAAGTGATTTTTTTGGGCTTTTTGGACGGTACCTGAGTGTAGACCAGAGGGATGCTGATCCAGTCGTAGTGGAACAGCAAACTGCATTTGGCTCTGTAATTATTCAGCTCCTATTGACACAGTACAAGAAAAAATGCAAACATCACCCATATATGCGTTTTATTTCACAGTTACAGTACTTTACTTCTATTTGAGTTTGTCTTATTTGATAGTTTTTTCCCAAACAGGCTAGGACCTGAAAATAAAAACAGCCAAACTCCAAAGAGAAACTCTTAATAACCTTCAGAAACCCAGAGAAAGCAAATATACACATATAAAAACAGAAGTACGTTTTTGTTTTATCTGTTGTTCCTGTTTATGGAGAGGAAACACTCACGTCCATCAGCAGCCTGAGAGCGATGTCGTCCCTGACCCGGCCCTCCTGCCGGGCCTGGGCCGCCAGGTTGGAGAACCACGTCAGCGGCATCCAGTACTTGTTGAAATCAGAGTGAAGAGACTCAAAATTCTTCAGCTCGTGTGTCGTCATGAATCCTGCACAAAAGTAAACAGGAAGTCAGTAAAACAAAATATTTTATCATCTATTTTTCTATCACTTTTCTGGAAGTTTGTTCAGACAGACATTATATATAACAGGTTGTTTTATGTCAATAATTCCTTAATATTGATGGAAACCAAATAGTTTCATTGGCAGATTATTTCACTTATAACAAGGGAAAAATGTTGCTATAAGTGAAATAATCTGCCAATGGAACAAGCATTTTTTTTAAATCAATATTAAGGAATTACTTATGTTAAACAAGTTCCTTTATCTTGCTGAAAAGTTACTAATAAGTTTGTTTTATCTCATTTCAAATGTAATATATTTGCACTAGAAACTAAACCAAAAATGCTTGGTAAGATTTTGTATTTTTGCAGTGTAGATCTTTCAAGAGAAGTGCTTAAACATAAACATTTACTGCGATTTTATTTTCCTCTGATGTAAATTTGTTACATATAATATGTTTGTTATAGTTTTAGATTACACTGCCCTCTTGTGGAGGATGTTGAAAATCTGTGTGCAGGAACCAGTCAGGTTATTACTAAGACTTATGAGAAACTTGTCTTAGTATACAAACTTTAACTATATTTCAATGTTATGTTTTTGCTGCATTACATAACAGCATCTTATTCAGTTATAGTTGTGGAGATGCTTTTGTTCAATTATTTGGTTACAATTTAACAGGAGTGGAGCGTTTCATGTGGCTTGGTTCAATCCATCATCTATACATGAAATGAGTGCTGGCGCAAATTCAAACCTGTCAACACATGGCTGTTTCCCACTTAAGGTTTACACCAAGCAATGAGGTGGGAGCGCAAACGTGAAACATATACCGGTCTGACTGGTAAACTGGTTAGAGTTGATATGAAGAAAAATGAAGTTAAATACAAGGGAATCCTGAAGAACAATATTTTTATAGGTCGTAAATACTTAATCCAGAACATTAACAACCTTAAACATGCAGACAGAACCACGAATAACAACAATAATGGCTTAAATCAAAGAATATTTATGTGTTTTAATGGTCCAGTCAAAGTTTAAACATAAATCCAAATGAGTCCCTGTTGGAAAACTTGAAAATTTACATGTACAGATACTAAATGATATGCTACAAATGTGTATTAGGCCCATAGTAAATAGAAATAAAAAGGAGCACATTTCCGCCAGAAAAACTTAAATTTTTAGAATCATCTGAGAAATCTTTTGAGAAAATCTCAGAAATTTCTGAGTTTCAAAAGCCGCATTTCTTTGGAAATTTTCGACTTCATCTCAAAGTCGTTCATCTCTGAAGTTTTTATTTTTTAAGCAAATTTTAAACTTTTCAAACTCAGAAATTTCTGAGATTAGTTTTAAAATTTCTGTTTTTTTCTAGCTATTTATTTTTGCTTTTGGAATTCAGAAATTTCCGAGATTAATCTCAAAATTTACTCCTCTTTTTTTCCCTCACTACATCTCTTACTTGTTCAGTTTCATTGCAGTTTAAAAGCAGAAAGCTTTCCACAGAGATACAACAGAAAATTAACAAGTAATACAAGTAATTAAAGGGACAGAAAAACAATTACATCTAAAATGGTCAACATCAATATTCTCTTTATTTGCCTCAATAAGGGGCAGTTTTCCTCCGGTTTGGTTCCTACCTGCCTCCACGACGTGCTCCAACGTTGGGAAGCGTTTGCGGACTCTGGTGCTGATGGAGCGGAGGATCAGGACCGACGACAGGTTGGCGTACCTCATGAGGGTCCGACGCAGCAGGCGACCCCGGTCGTCGACGCCGTGCACGTTTCCCGACACCACCATCATCAGGTTGTCCGGCAGCGGGAAGCTGGTGTACTGACCCCACCAACGGGTGAAGGCCTGGTTCACGTAGAAACCTGGACAGAACAACATAAAGAAATTCACTTCATGTTCAAATCAACAGGGATGCTGGTGATATGGAAGAGAATTAGGGACACTGAAAAAGAACAAAAAAATAAATCTGGACTTTTTTTTCTGAGAATTAGGACCTTAATTTCAAAATTATGACTTCAATCTGAGTTTTCTGACTTTTTAATCTCATAATTCTGATTTTTCCAAATAAATAACCAAGCATTCCTAGGTATATGTCAACTATGTTGTTAGTACAATTTATGAACAATAATCACAACTATTTCAGCTTCGTTGTTGGATTTATAAAGTTACACTTTATCCACACTGAAAGCCTGTCCAAATTTATTTGGTAGATTTGACTTTTAAGACTAGTTTTGCCTGAAGAAGATATTCACTGAATATTTAAACATTTATGGTTTTAAGGGGAAAAGTCAGAATTCTGAGATTATAATCATAATTCTGAAGGAAAAAAGTCAGAATTTTGAGATTAAAGTCAGAATTCTGAGAGAAAAATTCTAAATTCTTTTAAATTTTTTCCCAGTGGCTCTTATCCTCCACTGTGCGGTGATCGTATTTTACCCAGGACAAACAGAACAGGGATGAAGCTCGTGTTGGTGAACTGATCACAGTAAAGGGCGACGCGCTCAAACAGATCCTGCTGCGTCGGGGTGAGGAGGAGCCTGGACACAGAAACAACCTTCAGCAAACACCCACATAAATAATAACAAAAAACATTAAATAAGCTAATTTACCTGTAAAACACACTGAAAAACAGATAGACAGCACAGAAAACCAGGAACTCCTTATACATCAGCTTGTAGATGCTTCCCTTCCACCTGAACAGCAGCCTGGAGAAGCCATGAAACCTGGCGTTGGCTACTTCTAGCGAGTACGACACAGTCATATTTAGGCTGCAAAAACACACAGCAACATTTAAAATGTGCACAACATTAGATATAAAAATGCAGATGAAAAAAGTGAAGATATGTGTCACCTGAGAGTGTTGGTATGGTGTTGGATCTGAAGAAAGACTCTTTTCTTCCTCTGAATCTGAATTTAAAGCTCCCTGCTGAGTCGTCATAATTTACGGTTTCGGCTTTATTACCTGAGAACCTGCAGCCAGAGGCAATCACACCTGCTGAGATTTGAAGCATTTCTCTTATCAAAGGAAAACCAGATTGTTTAGGTGATTTGATTACGTCANACAGCTTTTTATTGTCTGTTTGACTCTCACAACATTTTTGATTATTCAGTGGGAGTTCCTGTGGTGGCAGACGTCTAAAAAGCATAATTAAGATTCAAATTAGATTTATTTTTAATAACACCATTTTATTCATACACTAAATAAAATCCCCAAATATTTAGACCCAAGTCATCCATTTTAGGTTATCCCTGATACCGACCAAATGAATGTAAACTTTTGAATTCGAGGAAAGTTACAAAAAAGAAAACCCTAAAAAATTTTATTGCCAAGGTTTTTGGCATTTAACAAATAGAAATAATTCAAGTAATTCTAACTGAGTTAAAACAAGAAAAGTTTGGTCTTATTTATAAGACCAAACAAAATAACTTCACTGTCTGAAGTTATTTAACTTCAGACAGTGAGAAAAAAATGTGTGTTGTGTTTTTTTATTCAGTATGTAAATATCTTGTTCAACTTTATATACCTGGGTACAATTTTTATAACTTTGCATTTTAAAGCTCACCCATAAGCACATAATTAGAGATTATCATTCAAATCTTTTCTGACATAAACAAATAATATATAGATTTGACTTTACTTTTCTCTTAAGAATGTTAAAATATTAACAAACCTTGTAAATTATATTTCTTCTCTATTAACGTAAATAATTTCTGAATTCCAGAAGGAAGATTTTAGTTAAATGCTTTATAGAAATGTTCAAAACTAACTCACAAGAAACATTTCAGCAAGATACAGCATCTTATTTTAAGCCAATAATTCCTTAATATTAATGAAAAAGTATAATCTGCCAGTGAAACTACTGCTTGTTTTAGCAATATTGATAAATTATTGACTTAAAACAAGCTCATATTTCTTGCTTTTTATGATTTCAAGTATACTAAGATATTTGACAAAAACAAAAGAATTCAGTTTAGACTTGAGAAAAAAGAATTGTTGATACTCACAAAGCAGAAAAAGGAAACACAAAGTTAGCAAAGTAGCTGCATTTCCATTACAAATGTGCACAAACCTTTTTGGAGATTCTGCTAATATGTTGCTAAAAAATACAATTTCGCGATTACGGTGTTTCTAACAAACAAAAAACGCAATTAAAACAATAGGTATGTAAGTTTGTTCATATGATACATCATTTAAAAAAAACAACTGCTAAGCCATTATCCTCCTACCACTTCCGGTTGTCTTCTTTGCTTTTTCCGCTAACATCCGGTTGTTGATCACGTGACTCGTGTGACGCCAAAAAAACCCGATTTCGTTGCAGTTTTATGAAACATTAATTTCGATAGCGGGCATTGGCCGCCCGCAGAGTCAGCTGGACTGGAACCTGTTTGTTGTTTTTTACCTTTAAGTGTCCAACTCTCTGCTATTACCTTATATCGATTTGATACAGTAAGGGCTTCCGCACTTCCCATATCTGTGCCCTCTTGTCACTTTTTTCAGCACCTAAAACTGTTTAGTCCGTCGTTATCATGTCGTAACTTGTTTTTCCGAGCCGCTTTTAAACGCAACATGAGCGCTAAGACGCTCGCGCTGGGTTTACGCCTGAGCCGTTCATGTTTGTGTTACAGTCATGGCAACAAACTAACAAAACGCAAAGAACTTTTCACGGTTTGAGTTGAGTAAAGCTGTTGGATGCAGGTAATGTTTGCTAAAAGATGACTAGCTAATACCAATACAGCACGTTAAGCTTGTTAGCAAGTAGACTGTTGGCTACTGGTGTTGTTGTTTATGTTCAGCTACGTAGATTGATTTTGACCCTCCCCTGTTCATTCAGTATGAAAAATATTGCTAATAAATATGAAATTATATAAAATACTTATTTTAGGTACAAGGCTAATGTTAGCATGATGCCTATCATTAGCATATTGAGTCACTAGTCTGTAGAAGATACTACCTGTAGGACGTGGGTTATCGCTAGCATGTTGACTAACATAAAAATACTCAATTCAGTATGCTAACATTTGTGTATAAATTAAAATTCTACAAAATTTTAAGTTTAGCTTAATTGATGCAATCAATATCGACATGCTAGTGACTCAATATGCTAATGATACCCATCCTGCTACCATTAGCCTTGTACCTAAAATACGCACTTTACATAATTTAATATTTATTAGCAATATTTACCATACTGAATGGATTAGGTCAATGTAAGTAAACATGCTGGTGACATCATTCAGTATGCTAATAGTGTATAAATTAAAATTATCCAAAATGCTAGCATAGGCTACTGGTGATGTTGTCTATGTTCAGCTACGTAGATGGATTTTGATCCCTACCCCTCACCCCCTGCTGACTACTGTAAGGAGAGTAAACTTTTTCTCATTACTTGTCAATTACTAACAAAAATCAGCTGGGAAACTTTGAACCAAACAAACACCTCAGCTAGAAAATCAAACAGGACACGCAGCCTGATTGCACAGCAGAGGTTTCTGGTATTATTTACAAGTAGAAACTGTGATAAGAACGGTCCAAATGTCAGACTGGTCAGAAGGTTTTGTCCTTCTGGTCCATTTGTTTGTTTTTCACATGGTTAAAGCGGTGCACTGTAAATCAAACCGGGTTGCATCCGTCGTACTTTGTCATTTGAGTTGAATTACTTTACGCTGAATGGACATTTATAGGGCCATCCATCCGGTATCTTACATCAGCATGGACTTCCCTCTTTCCTGCCTGAATCTGCAGATGGATTAATGCTTAATCCAATAAATCATTGGATTTATTGGATCCAATAATTTATTGGGGATGTGTCACTAGATGGCGGTGTTGCCCTGAATCTGACATGACACACATGGATTCTGCTGCAACTTTGGCCTTAAGGCTTGTGTTTATCTAATAAACAAAGCTCTCTCAAGGGTCTTTAAGAGGCAGAAAACGTTCACAAGTGCTTCTGTAGGGTCATTAGGGTTGTTTACAGCAACTATGTGATATTATCTATAGAGTTACAACTACTGGTTGGTTTACATGAGTAACATTTTTAGGGGAAAAAATAGAAGTATTTTTTCTTTTATTATGAAGTATCACTGCTCTTATGACCTTTTATGCTTCCTTGAACAAATTAGGACAGGACTATAGGCTATAAAAAACATGTTCATTACATTTTCTTTACACCAATTTCAATGAGATTTTAGTTTTCTGCCTATTTTAAGCTGCTTCAGGGCATCTTGTCACTTTAAATCCAAATAAGCTGCTGCTTGGCTCTCCACTCAACTCAACGTTTACACTGGCGGGTGAAAATGGCTGGAAGCAGTTGCGCAGTTATACAACTGTACATCTTTGAAAAGCAGAAGCGGAGGCTGCTTCACAACCAACAGGAATGCAGCAAGTGGTTTCTGGATGGGAGGTCGACAATAAAGCACTTACGATGACTGTCTTTTCCAGAACATATTGTACAGTGCATGTAACAGGCTAGGGTTGCTAGGTAACGGCACAGAACCTGCTAATTTGTGATGTTGCATTCTTAAGGTTTTTGAAATGGCTCATTTTCCAGACACCAAAAGACATTAATTTCTTGCCACAAACTGACTGGGTCTTTTAAATGTTTGACTGTTTTAAGAAGCTGTAGAAAACCAAATGGAAGAACAAAAATATGCAAAATGTGAATTTTGCATAATACATCCCCTTTGTGTAAAATGTTTGGATATTCTACCCACTGTGAGACAAGGCAAGGCAACTTTATTTATATAGCACCTTTCAGCCAAAGACAATTCAAAGTGCTTGTACAAGAGAGCCAAAAAACAACACACAAGAAGACTTCCTTGAATAATGAACGAACTTGTTTTACCCCAAAAAAAAAACAAAAAAAACAGACACACAACTGCTGTTTTTGTTAAAGTTTCATGAGTTTAAAATCAAAAGAAAGAGTTTTTTTCAAAATTTCCAAATTTAATATTTTGCTCCGTCTGATGATGGAATTTTTAAATATCAAATGATTGATGTTTTGATCAGTTACTCAGTACTTGAATTTCCTTTTTACCAAATTCTTTTACTCTGGAGTAATTTTTTGGATGGATACTTTTTACTTTTACTTGAGTTAAAGTATGTTGATTAGTGTTATTTGAATGCAATTTTTCTCCAGAATTTCGTTGTTTTCATATTAGAGAACCATAATAACTGGTTCAATCTGGATTGTTGGATTGTTTGTAGAACAAGCTAAATGTTTACCTTTCTGGTCTCCCTGCTGTCACTTCACACACTGGCTTACCTGTGGTCTTGTTGGGACACATCCCCAAGTCCCTTCTTGATCACTTCTGTAACCCAATGCTGTAATTACAACTTCCCACGGTGAATGAAACCGGAGACGGAGGAAAAGTGGGATTTCAGGTAGACGCCGTTGGCCTGAGTTCTTGTTGGGGCTAAAAAGCCGAGGGGCCAAAGAGAAAGAAAAGCTCTGCAGAGTGAAAACCTGCAGACATGCTCTGGATTTACAGCCCTGCATCCCTTTATTTATCATTTCAAAGAAGTAGGCTTCAATAATGAAAGATTTTTTATTTATTTTGTAAAATATCTAACATGTTTTGCTATTTAGGCAGTTTGGGCAGGTTGGTAAACAATTCTGCAGTGCTCTATTTTATTTTAAGATTTTTAAAATAAAATGACCTACTTCATGCATTTTATCAATAAGTATGTTTGAGTAACTGCAATTTTTTACCTTTCATTGGCTAAAATGTGACAGCAATCAATAAAGAAAGGGCAAAAACACAAAATGTTGCCAGGTATTTTTGGTTTAATTCCTGCTGCAAATATCTCAGTACGCTTGAAATAAGACAAAACTAACTGACAAGTAACTTTTCAGCAAGACCTAGCTTGTTTTAGTAAATAATTCCTTAATATTGATGAAAGAATACTGGAAAACACAGAAGAGCTACAGGAAGAAACCTTTGATACTTGAATTGATTCAGAGGTACCCATCCCTATATATATATATACATATATCTATATATGTATATATATATACAAAGCAAAATCTCCTAATGTGCAGTTAACAGGAGTTAGCAGCAGCTAACCGGAGTTAGCAGCAGCTAAAAGGAGTTAGCAGCAGCCAACAGTTGTAAAATTAAACATAGCTAAAAATGCACAGCAATATAACATTTGTTATATACAAAACACAAAAACAGCTAAATTACTCCTTCAACACTGCATATGATTACATTTATCTAAAATATGTGTTTCCCTGTCACTTTTGTGAATGAGTTCCTGATTAATTGTTGTGCTTTCTCCTTGCAGTTGATTGGCTGGAAGGCGTTTAAAAGGATCAAGCCCCGCCCACCAGGGGAGCTAGTGAGTGGATGAGCACCTGCGTGGTTGTGGTTGAGAGGATTTAGTATGTATGTGTGTGAGTGTTAAAGTATGTGTATTATATAGTTATCTTTAAGATCTATAGGATAAAATGAATTTCTGAATTACAGTTGATGGTGGTAAAACACTAAGTATGTAAATAGAAGAATTCTGATCAAATTTACTACAAGACACAGACATTTTTTCAGCTGTCCTTCAACAAAACTTAAATGGAAAATCTGTGAACCTGACTGGAAAATCCTCCTCAGCTCTTTCAATTCCAGGAAGTCCCACCCTCGCTGCGCCATCCGTCTCCCTCCCTCAAGCCAATTAGCTTGCAGAGATATAAAGTGTGAGAGTGAGCCATGTGTCTGTTTTCCACATCGCAGATAACAATCGAGTGTCTGTGTGGTGCACTTTTACGGTGACCTCGATGTTGGGCCTTGTCTATTGTGTGGCAGGTGTTCTCTCCTGCTGACTGAAGCGACTCAGACTGATTTTGATCTCAAACCAGCATCATGGCCACTTAAGCCCCAACATCTCTGGCCTTTTCCAGCTCTGTTGTGACTTTCTAAGACTTTACTCAGAGCTGAGCAACTCTCAAAAGGAAATCTATTATCTGTTATACAGAGTTGTGTATACAATTACTCAATTATATTTACTTAACTACCTTTTTTTAAATGTCCGTTTAGGAGCACTTTTGCTACGTTTTTACTTTTACTTGAGTAACTTTATTTTGAAGTATTTTTATTCTTACTTGAGTAAAATTTCTGGATTTTCTTCCCACTGAATGAAAATCATGTTTTAACCAAAAATCTATCGGACACAGACTCACCTGCAGTTTTGGTTAAAGTTTGATAAGTTTTTTAGTGAAAGAAACTAGTTTGGAAACATTTCTATTTTGCCGGATTTTGTTATAACAAAAATACCAAAATTACAACCAAACTTTATATTTTGGTCTGCCTCATTTTAAATAATAAATGATTGATAATTTGATCAGTTACTCAGTACTTGAGTAGATGTTTTACTAAATAATTTTTTATTCTTACTTGACTCTTGGACGACTACTCTTTACTTTTACTTGAGTAAAGATATGTCAAAGTAGTGCTACTCTTACTTAAGTACAATTTTTGTGGACTCTATCCACCTCTGATTATACATTGAAATTTGGTGAACTAATAATAAGCTTACAAAGTATTCAGTCTGTATTGTTAGAAAAATACTTCAATTTCCCAATCAAGCCCTACTTTCTCAAGATTTTCTGCAGTAATGTAACAAACATAGTGGATATAAATGCTTTTAAAAGGATTTTAAATGTAAACAGGCATTTGTGACCTTATAAAAATGTTTTTTCCTTTTTATTTTTAGTTCCTCCGTTCTGTGTGTCCCACAGGGAAAAGGTCCAGATTAAATCATTTCCTCTTGCATTGTGATACTGCAGAGGTTGAGCTGCACTCAGTTTTTGTGTAACACATTCAGAAAGTGTCTCTCTATTAAAGTAAAAGAAGAAATTTAACTTCTGAACACAGAAAGAAAAATATCACAGCTCTTATCTAAGAAAGTATAGAAACTTTCTCAATGCTTGAAATGTCAAAAAAACTAAAGTTATGAATCATTTTCAGTTTCTCAGTTTATTTTATAAAACATTATAACCAACAGAAATGTCTGAAAATAAAGACACTATATGAGAATCAAACACCACTGTGTTGTTTTTTTGACCCTAACCAGGGTTCTGAATGTTTTCCCAGAATAGTTATCTCTGGACTATGTTTCTGAATGTATTAATGTACAAATTAATACAGAGAATATTTTATTTTATAGGTTTTTATCTGGTGCTTGTGTTTCTCCTCATGCCGCCCTGGGCTACCGCCCATTTTTAAAACCCTACTGGGTTAACTGGTTCCACAAAATAACTATTTAAAGTACAAAAAGGAACTTTATTCTTGAAAAAAAATACAATAGTCAAGCTCTATAAATATATAAAAACATGTTTTTTTATTGTAAATTTGAACAATTATAGCTTTGTCTTATTTTCATGTCGAAGAAAAGCATCAAACTTTCACAAAAGGTAAAAACATTCTTCCCTATTGAGTCATTTTTAAAAATAGGGGCAAAAATAATGAGCCTTCCTTAAAAAATAAAGCTCATACCTTGGAGGATTAGGATGTAGTGATGCAGGAAAATTTGTCTCTTTTAACAAAATTTAATAAAATGCATGAATTTGATTAAAACAAATAAAAGAACACTTAAAAATAATTACTTCCTTTTACTTATGAAGATATGTTTGTTATTAAGAGTCATCCTGAAGGAGCAAGAAGCCGTTTCTTCAAACTTATTAACAAAAATGTTTTTATTTTATAGGGCAAATAGACCAAAATCTTTACAGCTGAGAATGTAAATCATAAAAAACTGAGTTGTTGTACTTTAGTTTGTTTTTGGTAAACAATAGTCCTTCATTGAACTTTAAAGCTGCTGACAAATCAGTTGTTTTTCTTTAATTAAGTACAAAACAACTCAAAGTATTTAAACGCAGCCAAAAACATGTATATGAGAAACAGCTTTAAAGCAAATGTTTTATAACTACCTGTAGCTCAGCCAGCTGTGCTGCACTGCTAATGCTAGCTGGTACATAAACAGGAATAAGTAAGGTATATTGTTTTTATCCATCTTTATTACAGAGTTTACAATATTTGTATTAGCTTCAACTAGAACAACATCTTCTTTGCTGTTGAGTTTCTGTTGGAATAGCTATTTTTTAAGCTAATGCTAATGCTAAAGCATTGTTAGCTGGATTTTTCTTGAAATGATGAATTTCCTGTTGCTACATCCAACTATTGCCATGTTTAAAATTTTTAGTTGTTGATTTGAAGTTAAAGAAGTTCAAGGTAGGTTAGCTTCTTCTTTATTTATGCGATGCAGTAGCGCCGCTACCAGCTAATCAAGCATGATGATGTTTCATAGTGCAGTTTGAAAATCTCATAAGACTTTTTCTAATTCTTTTTGTTTTTTAAATTATGTGTTCATCTGATTACGAAAGTGCACATTAATTAACTTTACCTCGATTTACAGCAATTTAAATATGCAGAAATTAGCACAGTAGCTAAATTTCATTCTTTGTCCTAAGGCAGGTAATTACAAACAAAACAAAACAACCCAAAACAGATTAAAAACAGTAAAACACAACTGCATAAGATCATTGTGATAAAAAAAACTCTGTAATTTGACATATTTACTGTCATACATTTCTGTGCCAAGAAATTAACCAGTGTGTTAGAAATCCATAAAAAGTGTGTGATAAAGATACACACTGAGACTGAGGTATCCAATTATTAGTGAGACATGCATTACTGTGTTTCAATCAGTTAAAAGTACAAAGTCAATATGACATTAGTGCCCATGATTGATTGAAAGTCCATCTGTAAACTTAAAGGGGACCTATTATGCAAAATTCACTTTTTGCACGTTTTTATACTTTCATTTGGTCTCTACTGTTTCTAAAAACAGAAATTTTTTGGCTGTAAGTTAATGTTAAAAAATTAGCCGTTTCAAAAACCTTCCAGATGTTCAGCCACAATCGACGGGAACTGCGCCGTCACCTAGCAACACCAACGAATCCCAGCTTGTCACCTAGCGACCCAAGCTGAGCTCGAGGACGTTTGGTCAGCTGGCTTTACCACAATATGCGCTGTACAATGGCTGCTGGAAATGCGTTTTTATTCCTTCATTTGGGACTCCACTGTTTCTAAAAACAGCTCAAGGGCTTAAAAAAAGCAGCTTTTTGGCAATAAGTTTATATTTTTTGGTGTTGGGAAAATGAGACGTTTCAAAATCCTTAAGAATGTAAAGTCACAATTTAGAAGCCACTGCCCGTTATCTAGCAACCTCAGTGAAGCCCATGTCATTACCTAGCAACCCAAATGGAGGCCCAGCACGTCTTGGTTAGCTGGTTTTATGGCTGTATGTACAATGGCTGCTGAAACAAAACAAGTGTTTTGTTGCCGACTTACTATCAGGAAACCACTTGTTGACTTTTTGTTGGTAACCCAGGAGGCTGCACTTAATGCTTTTCAAAGCTCTACGGTTGTATAATTGTGCATCTGTTTGCAGCCATCTTCACATACGATTGAAAAAGTTGGGTTGGCGGACCTGACCAGACTAAAATCTCAATATCTAAGGATAATTTTTGCAAAAAAATAAAAATTGTAGTGAACATGTTTGGACCAATCCTAACCTGTTCATTGAAGCATAATAGATCACCTTCCACCACATCTCAGTGTCATGACAGATTTACGTTCTCATATTCCCCATGGTCCGAGTCTTCCAGCTCGATGCCCGGCACCAGGCTGTAGTACTCAGTGGACTGAGTCAGATAGACCTTCTCTCTGTCTGCCGAGTCTTTCATCACTTCTGTCACGCTGACCGTGTCCAGCTCCGTCTTGCTGGCCCGGTCGGGCTCCTGGGGGCCCTGCCTCCCCTCCGAGGAGCCGGGTAGAGACTCTGCTGAGCTCAGCTTGATCTCCACATCCTCGTAGATGTCCCTGGTGCTGCCCAGGAGACCCGAAGCCGGGCGGAGCAGCAGCTGGTTCTTCAGGATCCCGTCCTTCCTGCAGTCGGCAGCTGTGCTCGGCTCGGCGCCTGGATCCTGCGGCTTGTTCTGGTGTTTGTTGTTGCTGCAGCCAAAGTTGGGGGCCCTCTTTTTGGAGGAGCTGAAAGTGAGAGTTTCCTTTTTCTTCCTCTTCCTTCCACAGCACCAGCAGAGCAGCAAAGCGGAGAGGATGAGGAGAGGTAGGACGATGAAGAGCGCCGTAAGGCCGGCCAGGCGACAGACGTCGCTGATGCTTAGCGACCACACCGTTCTGCCGGCGAGGTGTCGAGGAAAGAAGCATGTCAGGTTCCCCACCAGATCCTCCAGCCGGGCCGTCCTGTTGGCCTGCCTGCCGGCCTCCAGCCCTTCCAGGAACAAACAGGAGCATTCCCACTGGTTCCCATCCAGCCCCAGTTTATGAAGACTGGGAATCTGGAATAAATCACCAGGGAGGGAGCGCAGTTGGTTCTCCTGCAGGTCCAGCCTCTGGAGGTGATCAGAGTCCTGAAGGAAGCCTTTGGGAATCTCCTGGAGTTGGTTCTGACTCAGGTCCAGCTCGGTCAGACTGGACTGGCCCGCCAGGAAGTGCTCTGGCAACTCTCTCAGTTTGTTCCCATTAAGGAAAACTCTCCGCAGTGAAGAAGCTTGCTTTCCGCTGACGTTAATAAGGCTGATGTTGCAGTTGGAGAGATCCAGAGTCTGTACGTTGGTGCCGTTGGTAAACACAGACCAGAACACGTGACTGAAGGCAGAACCAGAGAAGTTCAAGCAACAGGCATGAGCGGAGACCTCAGAGGGAAACTGGGACAAGACAGTAGCTGCTGGACAAATGCATCCATGAACCGGACCGGTCTTCAACAGTAAGGCCAACATCAGGAGATTCCAGCGGAGAACCATTTCTGCAACAAAAATCACAGGGAAAATGAATTCATCAGCTCCTCCAAAAACCATACCAACTGTTTTGGGTCTAGTTTCTAGTGCAGATATCTTAGAACATGGCCTGCTAGCTAGAGGTCAGTTGAAGTTGCAAAATATAACTTTTATAATTTGTTTAAACTGTCAGCATGTTGTGACAGTATATAATCTTTATAAAGATAGATCTCCACCTCCTCCCTGAGCTACGATTCCCATCTGAAGACATGTAACAGTCCTGCTCATAAACAACCAATCAAAGCCAGGAGGAGGGTCTTAACACTGTCAATCAATGCTGCTCAATGTGCAAATGGCTGATAAATAACATTACAGTTCCAGGAAAACCATTAATCCGCAGTCAGCTGTGGCCATGCTAACTAGTGTTAGCATTCGTGGTGAACCTGCTGTAGCTTAGCAGAGAGCAAGGAACCAGAGTGCAAGAGTGATTGACAGCGCTAAGACCCTCCTCCTGGTTCTGATTGGTTGTTTCTGACTGTATTTCAGCAGTTAAAACCGGGAGCGCTGAGAGAAGGCAGGAGAGCTTGATTTTTTTTATGTCACGACATAATTCTAAATTTAGCAGATATGTTAAAAAAAAAACTTTCTTTTAGTAAACGTTACATACTGCAACTTTTATATTGTATTAGATTAAAATTAGTTCCAAAAGATTAACTAATAACGGCCACTTAGATCTTTTTCCAGGGTTGTAGTTTGGCCTCCACCCAACAGAAGGCGCCGCTGGTCATCGTTAAGTGGAGCCAGTTTTAAGAAAAACAAAGATGGCGGCGGGATCACCGAAGAGGAGAGAGAAACGGCCCAACCACAGTCCAGTGAGGGACGCAAAATGCTTTTTATTCTGTTCTGTTTAGAAATTTAACAGCAGTTTCTGTCCAGTTTGTTGACACGGAGTAACAAGTGAAGTCCGTCGTCCTGAACATGTAAATGTTACACATATTTTAATCTTTATGTATTCAGAAGCCTGACAGCTTTTGTTTTATTTCCTAAATATGTCAGATCTCTTGCTACAAGAGAAAACTATTTTTTCTCTTTTTTAAAGGAAATCGGTCACTTATCAATTAATCGTTAGTCCATCGACAAAATCAATCAATGTGAGATTAACTTATTAACTGATAACTTGCATCCCGATTTACTACACTTGAAGACAAAACTAACTCTGAAGTAACTTTTTAGCAAGATATAGGAGCTTGTTTTAAATGGATAATTCCCTAATTTTGATGAAAAGGTAAAAATTTCAGATATATTATTTCCCTTATAACTTGGGAAATAGTCTGCTAGTGAAACCAGTACTTTTTAAAATCAATATTAAGGAATTATTGACTTAAAACAAGCTCCTATATCTTGCTGAAAAGTTACTTCAGAGTTAGTTTTATTTTATTTCAAGGGTACTAAGATTTTTGCACTAGAAATTAGACCAAAAACACTTAGTAAGTTATTGTGTTTTGCACTTTTATCCCTCTGCTTCCTCCTCCAGCCTACCTGCCTCACAGTCCTCTCACAGACCAAGATGGCGGCTGATATGCTGGTAGACTCAGCAGCTTCTCTGAGGACTCCTGTTTGCTTTGAGGGTTGTAAAAGTTGGCATGGTGACTGGGATCACTGGGGAGCGGCTGCAGGAGAGGAAACAGATGCTCGGGTGAAGGTTTCGCTTGTATTACTAGATGGGAACAACATTAACAACACAGTTCAACTGTCTTGTCTTGGCAGTTTGTACTTTCAAGATGAGAGGCTCTTAAGACCCCTAAGCCTGATTTAAACGTACAAATTCAAACTTTGTGCCTTTTGTGCTTCTATTTGGGTTTCTACTGCTTCTAAAAACAGAAAGTGTTAAAAAAAAAACACCCAAATGTTTTCTGGTGTCTGGAAAATGAGCAGTTTCAAAAACCAACAGAATATAACGTTACAAATCAGCAGGGTCTGCATTGTTACCTAGCAACCCCAGCGAAGCCCAGCCCGTCACCTAGCAACCCACCCTGAGCTCCAGGGCATCAGGTGGTTTTACTGTGGTCGTTGTATAATGGCTGCTGGAAAAGACAGGTGTTTTGTTGTTGACTTGCCATCCAGAAATTACTTGCTGCATTCTTGTTTGTGCAGAAGGCTCTACTTCTGCCTTTCGAAGATGTACAGTTACGTAATTGCGCATCTTTTTCTACTCCTCTGGGATTTAGGGTCGGATATTATTTTAGGTTGAGATGCTAATTACCTGTCTAATAAAAACAATACCCTGTCAGCACAAAAATGTGGACAAAAGCCTTGAAAACGTTTGAAAGAGAGCTATACTATCACTAGCATAGCTCTTTTTGTGGTAACTGTCTTCTAGGTTCTTTACTGATGTTTTAAAGAACCGCTAAACACTATCCAACAAAATCTTCATCCTTACGTCACTTTAATGCTTCTTTTTGTATTTTGTTTTAGCTTCTTTCTGCAGATACAGTGCATGAAGACAGATTAGCATAGATTAACCTCTGCCTTTTGTCTGCTAGCCACAGCCCTAATCTCTCTAACATCCAGATATGAGCTTCTTTGGCTGATAAATCACATGTTTGCCGGGTCGGCCGGTTCAGCTTGCATGTCGGCCACAGCTGGACCAATAAATCCCAGACTCCCTGCAGATGTAGTCAGCAAATAATTAACAGGAGATTGCAGCAAGAAATGTCAATTTAGTTTTTTTCAGTCTGCCACAGAAACCGCGTAAAGTTTCTCTACATAGACCCTCACTTCCTGCCTTTGTTAAAGAGCCTCGCTGAACCTGCTGATATCCTCAGAAACGGCCTATTTTTGACTTTTTATGTGGAATCTCTTGGCTTTGCATTGAATTAAGGAAGTAAAGGTCAGATCGTGGGAAACTGAAAAACTTTACAGCGGCTCTACATCGAAGTTTTGCTTTCTTCAGCAACGTGACTGACCTTTAGAGATAAGAAGAAAGCAACAAAAAAACGCGCCGTTCTTGGTTTACCGATAACTTCAGCCATTATCTTTATCTGTAAGGCCTCAGTGAAAATTACATGACCTTAAACAACGTGAAAATATATTATTTAGTCGTTTATTTATCTTCAAAGATTCCCACTGGCTCCTGCAGTAAGTTTAATTCAACTCAATTTAAATTAAAAAGTAGTTGTAACTGAAATGATTCAAGCATCCCCTGTAGCAGTCTGGATTACAACGAGTTTGAAGAAGCCTCTGACTGAAGACACTGATGTTATAATAAGTGCAGTAATTCCAGCTTTACTATGGGAATATTGGAGTCTACTTCTGACTCCTCTTTTTTTGGTCTGCTAGTAATAAAAAAAAAAAAGCAAATTTTTGCAAGAACAATTGATTTCGATGTTATTTTTTAAATTGAAAGTTATTTCTAAAGGAGCAAGCACACTGCAAAAACGCAAAATCTTACCAAGTATTTTTGGTCTATTTTTTAGTGAAAAAAATATCTTAGTACACTTGAAATAAAAAAAAAACTAACTTATAATTAACTTTTCAGCAAGAAATATTAGCTTGTTTTAAGTCAATAACTTCTTAATATTATGAAAAGTAATAGTTCAGTTGTAAATTATTAAATATTTTCTATGTTATAAGTCAAATAATCTGCCAGTGGAACTTGTTTAACTTTGAAATTGTAAAATTTTGCTTTGAATTATACTTTTCTATCAATATTATGTTTGATTTTATTTATATATAATTAATTACCGTAATGTTTGTACGATGTAAGCTAATTAGAAATTATGCTAATGGTAGCATAATTAGCATAACTTCTGTTATCATTTAGCACCTGGATGATGAAGCATTTATTGTTGACATGTTGGCATATGGGGGCCCCAAGTGAAAATCTGCTCAGGGCCCCAGAAAGGTTTTGAGCGGCCCTGTCCTTTAGCCTCCTTCATGCTGTCTGACAGGTTCTGTTTCAGGGATTTCCTCATTCTGCAGGTCAGGAAGTTTTCAGGCCTGAGTTGGTGAGTAAAACTGAACAAACTAGTTCTGATCCCCTGTAGAAAATAATCGTCTTGGTCATTATTTGACAAACTGAATGTTCTCTGTGTTCAGGTACTGGAGGCCATCTTGCATCATCACTGTTCAAACAAACAGCCTTTCCTGCTTCCTGTTTGCTTCACACATGAGTTATTCAGGGTTTCAGGCCTTGTTTATGTTCCCCACAGTCAGGCTGAGGCAGCCGCGCTCTGCACCTCAGGTCACCAGTAATTAGTTTATTTATGTCTCCAAATCATCGGCTTCTGCCAACTGTTTTCATCTGACTGTCTCCCAAAGCAGAAATAACATTTAAGGTGACAGAAAATGGGTGTAATCGTGTTATTTATTTGTTATTCTTTTCATTTTAGTGTTAGAAATACCACAGTTTGAACCTAAATTAATATTTTAGTCAATCTGATGTCATTTGAAAATATTAAATCAGATTTTGTGGTCATGACTTTATGGAAGAGGTGACTTTAATCTCTGAATTTAAACTTCTTAGAATTGTGACTTGGATTTCAAAATTCAGACTTTAATCAGAATTTTGACTTTTTTCCTCAAAATTTAAACATCAATCTAAGAATTCAGACTATAATCTCAGAGTTTTGACTTTAATCTCAAAATTCAGACTTTATTGTAAGAATTAAGATTTATTTTCTCAAAATTTTGACTTTGATTTCTAATTATAATTTTTTTTCTCTCAGAATCAGAATTATTGAAATTGTCTATGCCCTATAAGACAAATATAGTCTTAAAACCTAATAAATTTTATTTTATATATATAGCATGGTGTCTAGACACCATATTTGATCATTTAAAACTCAATAATTTCCATTTGCATGATTTATAGATTCTCTCTCTACCAAAAACTGAGTGATAAAAGTCTTGCCCTTTAAAGACAATTTTGTTTACAGAAGCTTCAGAATTCATTTGACTGGTTCTTTCTTTTGTTTTATTTATTTAGTTTGGATATTTTAAATGTTTTCCTGTTCCAGCGTTGAATGTACATTAGGATTTAAAGTTTATTGGTCTTTGAAAATGCGTTTACCATCATTCTACTTGAAAATGGTCTCAAAACGACAACATTATTGTTTATTCTGCTCCTTTGTGGCGCCTTTAACATGAGTTTCATTACAGGCTGAGATTTGGTTTGGGGTGTTTTGTTGTTTGGTGGGTTTTGCACCAATCAGTCAGATCTGGCAACCCTAGATAAAGAGAGACCAGCAGTAGATCATTGTCATCATCAACCAGCGATTACTACTCACTCCATCTTCCTCCATCTTCCTCCCACTGTGTTTGTAACTGGATGAACATTTACCTGCTTTTATTCAAATTCAGGACGGATCCGATCTTTTCACCTTGTGGTTCTCCGTGTTCCTGCGTGTCTTTTTCCTCTGCGGTTATTTGCATGCTGTTAGGCTTCATTTTCAGCTGATAATAATCAGATACGGAACAGGAAAAGTGTTGTCGTCCAGTTGGTTATTTGCTTAAGTTTGAAAGTTTTGGTTCAACACTGGGAAAATACAAAATCTCACCAAGTATTTCTGTCTACTTCCTAACGCAAATATGTTACTACACATGAAATAAAACAAAACTATCTTACAGGTAACTTTACATTAAAATATAGGGCATTTTTTTAATTAAAAAAGTTCTTTATATTGATGAAAAAGTTCTAGTTCCAATGGGAGATTCTCACAATATTCCTTTAAATTGTCCCAGAAATTATTGCGATAAATGATAATGTTGTTTTGAAACAATTTTCTAGTAATATAATGGCAATAATAATTAAAGAACACATTTTTAAAGGTCAGTAAACTTTAGATTAATATGAACATTTAACACTGGAACTGGAAGACATTAAAAATATCCACAATAAATAAATCAAACAAAAGAAACAACATCTCTATAAACACAATTGTCCTTTAAAAAAAAGGCCAATTGAGGCCAATAAAGATTTTTATCATCCAGTTTTTGGTAGAAAAAGAAAAATAATAAATCATGCAAATGGAAATTATTGAGCTCGTTTTAATTTATCTTGCGATTAATTGATTTATTGCAAGAGACCTCTTTATTTCAAGCATACTAAGATATTTGCTCTGGAAATGAGGAAAATAGTTGTTAATATTTTGTGTTTTTGCAGAGAATCGTTCACAGCGACTCTTAAATCGGTTCAAAAGTCTTCAGTGAAGATACAGAGACGTCGATCTCTGATTGAGTCGGATAAGCGGAGGAAAGGCTGCAGCTGCAGCAAACATTCAGAAAACGACGAGCTGATTTCACCGCGGCGGCGAACTGGAATCCGCAGGCTGACCTTCTGGATGTCTGAGAGCGAGGATTTAAATCAGGATGATCTCACCCTCTAACAATGTGAGCCGCTGCTTCCTCTTTGGCAGCCAAACGGCCTCTGAATGACGGATTCATGCATCGTCTCAGCAGGACGAGTCCAAGGCACGTCTCCTGTGCTCCGAACGGCCAAAAGGTTGGAGTTTCAAGGCATGAAGACATTTCAAGTTTGGAGAAGTTGGAGTAAACTTTACTGTAAGTAGCAAAACAAGTGGATCTGCATGATGCACAACAGTATTAGGGATTTTATAGGGAAGAAAAAAAAGGAAGTTTCTGACAAAACATTGAGATTAATCTGAGAAATTTTCTTGAAAAAACATTTCTGAGTTTAAAAAATTTAAAACATTTTACTTTTGAAGCTCAAAGTTTCCAAAAGTGAAAAATGCCCAAATTTAAAATTCTGAAATTTTCATGTTTTTTGTAGCAAATGAGGCCATGTTACGGCCTTTGTGAAAAAAAGAGTAAATTTAAGCCAAAAAATCTCAGAAATGTTCTAGAAATAAAGATTTCTTAGTTTTAAAAGTCAAATGTTTGAGCTG
Source organism: Alfaro cultratus (assembly GCA_903066825.1). NCBI lineage: Eukaryota > Metazoa > Chordata > Actinopteri > Cyprinodontiformes > Poeciliidae > Alfaro > Alfaro cultratus. The sequence continues at coordinate 26,333 of CAEFZX010015540.1, read as the reverse complement.
AATCTCAAAGATTTTCTAGACTATACTTGAATTTTTTTTATATATTTTTTTCAAATGTAAAAAAAAATTGACTTTAGAAATTTTTTCAAATTTGCATTTTTTGGCTGTAATTTACTCCGTTTTGTCCCTGTTGGAGCCTATTAATAATTAGATAAATTTATTTCTGCTAAAGTATTAATGTTACATATTTAAGGTTATGTGAATGGTGGATCTATTGTTGTTTATTTGTTTTGCTTTCACCCTCCTTGTCAGTCGGCCTCCTGCTGTGATTAACAAGCAGCTGCTGTGGTTGATTGATCTGATTGTTTGGTGAAGAACTGAAACAGTTTTTCTACCACACCAATTGACGTTTATATTTACATTTTATCAACTCTGAGAATATTTCTGTTATTTTTATAAGTAAAGAAAACACATTTTGAAACCAGAAAAATCTCCACCAGTGTTGTTTTTTTTGTTTTGGGTGAGTTGAAAACCTCCTCCTAGGATCTACTCTGGCATTTCTTTGGGAACTTGTTATCTTGCAAGAGTAGCCCTAACAATCCCCTTTCTATAATGACCCTTAATAGGGGCGTCGTGCTGGAGGGGGCGCCAAAATGAAGCTGTAACACTTATTTCTAGTCAGCATTTTCAGTATTTAATAACTTTTTTAATGTTTAAATGATGTAATTTATAAGAAAGGCCCACATTCACCTCAGAAAGTAGAAAGTTTTGCCTCTAACCGTTAAACTTAAGTCCTAATTACCCATTTTACCTCCTAATTACCCATTTTCCCTCCTAAGATTTGATTTCAGTTCTTTAACATTAACCTGTAAGTCTGTGAAGAGGTTTTAATGTATCTAATTCATTTATTAGGACCAAACTGTGTGACAGGTGCATAAATCCCCATAAAATGTCAGAGTGGGAATAAAAGGTTTTCTTACCTGCAGCCTGAATGAAGCGGTAATGATGGCGGGTTTAATCACACCGTCTCTCCTCTCTGCATCCCATCGCTCTGTCGCTCCGTGGCGCGTCTCCTCGTCTCCTCCCAGCGGAAAGTGGAAACTCGGCCTCCTTTTTGAGTGGGACTGCGCGCGCAGAGGCGGGGTGTTTAGCGCTGATAAGGTTTTTCCGCTAAAAGAGCCTTTGCGTCGCTTTTTAACTCATTCTGCTCGACTGGTTTGATTCTGGAAGAACTCTGGGCAAAGTTTACGCAAAGTCAACGGCAGCGTAGTGGTGACGAGGCGCCACCTGGTGGATGGAAACAAAACTACAACTTTAAATATCTCAAAAACATAAAATCCTACAGAGTATTTTTGTTTAGTTTCTAGTGCAAATGTCTTAATACACATGAAATACGACAAAACTAACTTACAAATCACAATTACATGATGGCAACAGGGCCATAAATAAGGGAAGAATGAGTAAATTTCTACCAAAACATCTTATTAAAATTTCTCAATTTGAAAAACTATAAAAAATATGCTAGAAAAATATCAGAAATTTTCAGATTAATCGAAAAAATGTGGAAATTCCTGTTTGAAAAGTTGCCAAATTTGCAACAATTGTTAAAAGTAGAACATTTAAAAAAGAAAAAAAAATCAAACTTTTTTTTTCCTCAAAAATTCCTGATTAATCTGAAAATGTCAGGGGGTTTCTTGCAATTTTTTGATATTTCAAAATCTGAAATTTCCATATTTTTTCTCAAAACGTTTTGAGATTGAGATTGGTAGAAATATACTTTATTTTTTTTATCTACAATGATTTTAAAATGCTTTTGTACATTGCAGCAAGATAGAGGAGCTGGATTTAAATCGATAATTCCTTAACATTGTTTTAAAAAGTGACAGACTTTTTCACTTGTAACATGCAAAAAATTTCTTGTTATAAATAAAACAAAAATCTTTTCAAATACCAAGATATTTATCAGAAGACACCAATTCAACAGGGTTATCTTGTGCAGACCAAACAAACAAACTGCTCCTGGTACAAACCCTTGAGGAACACCTTTTACGATATAATAATTTTATAAAAACATGGGCTCTAATACAGAGCTTTGAGGGACACCTTTTGTCTTTTTCTGATAACAGGAGGAAAGATCACTGAGTTGAACACTTTGCTTATGGCCAGAAAGATAATTCAAAAAGTTGAACATTTAGTAAAAACAGTTTATTTAGATTATTAGAAAAAAAATTGAACATTTCTGAGTTTGAAAAGTTGTAAATTTGCTAGAAACAAATATAAAAGATTTTTTTTAGGTTAATCTGGGAAATTCTTGAAGAAAAAACTTAGAGTTCAAAATGTGGAAAATTCTTCAACTTCTGAAGATTTTTAATGTTTTAAACACTGAAATTTCCAAGTTGTTTCTCAAATTCATGAGATTAACCTTAAAGCTTCAGGATTTTTTTCTAGCAAGTTTATGATTTTTCAAACTCAGAAAAACAAAAGTTTTCCAAATTTGAACATTTCTCTATAGCTGACGGTTTTTAGTATATAATAAAATAAAGTGTAGATGTACTTTAAAAATTAAAGGTTAATGGAAACAAATGTTACATGTGAAAAATCGCTGAAGGTGAAATTAATTATGTAAAGATAAAATTATCTACTTTATCTTCACTGAAGGCAAATTGAATGGAAATTTACAGCTAATCAATGGTTCAGAGAAGGAACCGATGCCCATATTTGGGCACAGACACTCAGCTTTTAAACGTTTCCGCCACCAGATGGCGCCATCCGCTCACTAAACTCATCACTAAACTGGCTGATTTGGTCTAAATATTGCACACATATTTAGTATTCAACCTGGCAGATATGATTCTGATTATGACAAAATCCATACAAATCAACAAATACAGTTTTTATTTATTTGTAAAAGACAAAAGAATGTTTATACAGTCTATACAACGATCAGTGATAATGAGACACTTCTGATCTGCTACAAAATTAGTGTAAACATTTCCTGGTTGTCAGTTTTATAGTCTTTATGTAAATGTAAAGAGTCCAGAGTTTACTGTAAACAGCTCCCACCTTTAACTGACTGTATATAAAACACATTAAAGGCAGCCTACTAAACAATGAGGAGACGTATAACTTTAGGAATAAAGTTTTCTTTAGAGTAAGTTTGTTTTGTTCTCTTTATCTGCACATTTTCTTTCTTTACAGTTTAAAGGGAATTTCTGTACATTCACTCAGACACTAGAGGGCAGCGATGACTCCTGGTGCAGTTTCAAAACATCAACTTGGATGCTAATTCAGAAATGTATGAGGGTTATTGTAGCTAGAAAGAAAATAAAAGGAGGAAATTTCCACCCAAAAAATATTGGACATTTTCTAGAAAGAATTAGGAAATTTCTGGGTTTCAAAAGTTGATCATTTTCTAGAAAAACTCAGAACATTTTAATCTCAAAAATGTTCTAGAAAAAAACTTGAAAATTTCAGTTTGAAAATTCAAAAGTTTCCTGGAAAAAAATGCAGAGCTTTTGAAAAAAAAAAAAAATTAATCTCAGATATTTTTGAGAACAAACTGGGAAATTTATGAGTTTGAAAAGTTAGAAAATTTTTAGAAAAAAACCCCATGAAAATCTTTGAGTTTTTCAAAAAAATTTTTTTAGCTTTTTCTGAGAAAAAGCTAAAATTTCAAGCTTAATCTCATAAATTTGATTGAAAAAATAAACATTTCTGAGTTTGAAATGTTGGAAATGTGCTAAAAAAAACAACAACAAAAAACTGAAATTTGCCAGAAAAAAACTTGGAAATTTGAATTTGAAAAGTTGAACATTTTCAACTTTTGAAACCCAGAAAATCAAACTTTTTGTAGAAAATTTACTAAAAATAATCTAAAAGATTATTTTATATTTTTCTAGCAAATTTTCAACATTTTAAACTCAAATTTTCTTGGAAAAACAGGTCAATTTGCGAGTTTGTTTTTTCTGGAAATTCTTTTACTTTTTTAGTTTTTTTGGTAGAAATTTCCTCCTCCTTTATAGAAAAGGTCTTAATGCCTTTGTAGAAATGTCACTTTAAATGTGTAAGGGTTTAAATCCAACTAAACTCTTTTTCTCAGACCAACTGGAGACTAAAAGATCTGCAAAGAGTTGTAAAAAAGAAAAAAAACAGGCTTTTTACAAATTTCCAACTAAAATTTCAATACGTTTCTAGACTTCCACATTTTTTTCCACTTTTTGGACGGTTGAGTATCTTTTCTCCTTTGGTTTTTATCATCTGCATGTTCTGCAAAACATTTTAACATGAGTTTGGCTTCATTTCAAATTTCACTGCTCTTCTTGACATCAGAAACATTTTGGATCAGCTCTATTTTCTTATCTTTGGGACTCCGACATGTCAGATCTGGACTCAATTATTTCTACGTTGAATGCAGAGTCTTTAAATCACAGTTTGTTATCTGTGATGTGTTTATTTTCCCTGTAAAAATCCCCCAAAGTTGGACTAACAATTTTCTGGCATTTATTTTTGGAAAAAGTTTAAGAAGCACAGATCCAATTTGAAACCGTCTTGAAAAGAAGTGAAGGGATCCATTTTAGTTTTTGTACGAGTCTGTCATTATCTGTAATTTCTGTCAGGTTCGATGCAGTTAAGTAAAAATAATAATCATTTTCAGACTTTTCAAAGCTCTATAGGAATCAGTCCTGAAATACCCAAAATAAATGTGGCAGGTTTGTTTATTCATGTCTGTTTTCCTAAAACTGATCAGGTCTCACCATATTTGGCTTCATTATTATTGCTCTAAAAATACTCAAGCAAGTGTTTATTACTCTGTTTTTAGTTTCCTAGTTTATTCTTGTCTTCAGTTTCTTGTGTTTTTGTATTCATTTCTCTTTATTTTTAATTTTCACTCATTATATGTTTGCCTTCTCTCGCAAACCGTGTTTCCGTTAATGTTTTTAAATTTTGAATTAGAAAAGGTTGATGAAAATGGCAAAATTTGAAATAACTTCTTCAATTTAGCAGAAAAGCGGTTTTTCTCTTGCTTGCAGTTTTTTTGTGGCTTTTCTAAAAGAAAAAAACAAACACATGAGTAGCAAAAACGCTCCTATCCACTGGTGGGTCCGTGCCTTACCAGAGGCACGAAAATGTGAAATTTCTTGATTTGATTTTCCAGTTTAGAGGGGGGAAGTTAACTCTGCTTTCTGTTTATTACGGCCAAGCGTAGCGTCAATATCTGACAAAATTACGCTTTACGTAGCCTTGAAGATTCGCTCCAAACCAGCAGATGAAAACGTGATTAATTAGCTTTTTTTTTTACCACTTTTTTTTTTTTGCAAAATCTTAAAGGGCCAGTATTATGTGTTTTCCAGGCACATAGTGCCATCTTGTGGCACAATAAAGTAACTGTTACCTTCAGTTGGCATTCAGGACAACTGAATGCCTTGAAATTGGGCCTCTGTCTCTTTAAGAAGCTCCTGCTCTTTCTGAAACTCCACCTTCAGGAAGTCATCACAACATGGCTCCTCTATTAACCCTTGAATAACGTTTTTCTGAGAAGTGGCTCGTATGATGAGCTCAGCAGATGGGCAGTTCCACCAAGTGTTTGCTAATTGTGGCTGGCTAGTCTGAAGGAGCTGAGAGGGGGAGGAGCTGCGTCTCGAAGGCGGGGCTAGGTCCACCTAGATGTTTTCCACAGCTGAATGGTTGAAGGATTTCTCAAACATGTATGGAAGAATTAAAGCGACACTCCAGGTTTGTTTTTGGTGAGGGAATAAAATTATAACACAATTTAAAGCCAAAAAAGTTGATTTTACAGGATACTGCTCCTTTAAGAGAGATATTTTTGTTTTCACCTCTCTGCCTCTTTCCTGACTTTTTTAAAATTGAACTTTGATGGGAAATTTAATATTACTGATTGCTGAAGGAATGTTGTGTTTTAAATAGGCCGGTCTTTAAGGTCACTTCATTGGGTACACTGCAAAAACACAATGTTGTACCAAGTACATTTGGTCTAGATTCTAGTGCAAATATCTTGGTACGTTGAAATAAGAAAAAACTAACTTACAAGTAACTTTTCAGAAATACATAGGAGCTTGTTTTAAATAAATAATTCCTTAGTTGGATCACCTGGGGGGTTTTTCAGTGATGGAACAACATATTTTCCCTTTATTGCACATTAAAATTTCTCATTATAATTATACTTTTTAATCAATACTAAGGAATTATTGATTTAAAACAAGCTCCTATATCTTCCTGAAAAATTATTTGTAAGATAGTTTTGCTTTATTTCAATTGAACTAAGATATTTGTACTATAAACTAGATGTAAAATACTTGTTTTCTGCTGTGTATTTTAGTAATAAATCTCTCTCGTCTCCCTAAATAGTCACTATTTTCTGTTATAATCTGCTGACTGTCAGTTATTGACCCCAGCTGGAGAGAAAACGTTGCTCCTCTGCAGTTTGTTGTGCAACCAGAAACATTCACAATAGTTTAAGTTTGGCATCGTTGAGGGAGGCGGAGGACGATTACGGAGCAAGTACTCGCTTCATCCAGATCACAAACGCTTCTGTCATCTCTGAATACAAAGTTCACTGTTTCTGACATCTGGATGTGGTTACCAGATGTGCCGTTCCGGTCAGTTTGCCTGAAAGTTTCCTTCTCTCTCCAGTTGTGTTTGAGCCATTAAAGAAGAGCGATAATGATAAGTTCCTGCTGGAACTGCAGCACATTGTACAGAAGATTAATGATCCTTCATGCTGCGTTTCGTTCTGTCTTTACTGACGACGTGTTCGGGTTTTCATCATGAATCCAAGTAGATGGAGTAGATCTGACTGAGGCAGCGGTCCACACCTCCACTCTGAAACAGGAAGCTGTCTTCTGGACATGGAGACGAGGAGTAGTTGTCTTCGGCTTGGCTTTGCATGTCCTGCAGCAAGTCGAACCCTGAGAGAAGCAGAACGGGAAACTCAGATATTTTGTGTTTTCTCTTAGTGTGCTTTCACACCTGATAGTCCGATATACTCGGTTCGTTTGGGCACCATAATTGCAACATTTGTTTCATTTTCAGCTGCTGCGGTTCGCTTTCACACTGCACCGAGTCAAACGATCCAAACTGAGTGAAAAAGCCGTTCCCCTCCTCGCCTGTGGGGGCGCTGCACCAAGAACCACTAAAGGAGACGACACAAAACCTCTGAAGAAGACATTAGTGCAACTTCCTGCTTCACAAAAAATAAACACAATGAAGTTGCGTCAGAGTTTAGCGATTGGAGGATTTCTTCATTGATATATATTACTGGTTTGGATATCAACTATTAGCCGCTAACGCTAGCGACGCCCTCCAGCAGGCGCCATTACTGTGAGTCATTGCAGCGACTGCAGTGCGCCACAGCAAGGGGAAAAATAACTAAACCACTTATATTCTGCTTTTCCTCGCTCTATGTCTCGGCTTTATTCTACACGCCGACCCGTTGCCGTAGCAACAGACGCAACACCGCCGGAAGAGATATTTTAAATATCCAAAATAAATAAGGATTAGTAGAGTACAAAGCACCAGATTTTAGACTTTTGTCATCCAGTTTTGTTAGAAAAAGAGAGAAAAGAAAAAAATAGATAAATCATGGAAATGGAAATTACTGAGGTTGCTAAAATTTATCATGCGATTAATTGATTTATTACTCATTGCAACAGGTTTACGTCCATAACATGCTGCTATGAACTAGGTAATCCTCTGTGGAGAGACGCTTTTAGGTCAACATAGTAGTTAGTTTAATCTGCCACAGGCCTAATTGCTAAAAACAAAAAGCTGTAAAGTTCATATTATTTGACGTTTTACCTGCTGATGGGTTCGTGAAGTATCCAGCAGTTTCAAAGCCTCCGTTGCTGATTGGTGGAACCAGTTTCCCCTCTTCATAGACACATTCTTGGAGGACCAGAGCAGCAAACCAAAGTGTTACTCCAGAGCTGAACATACTGCGTGAAGGTAAGGAAGTTGTCTTTACCTGGTTGCTGCTGCAGGAACACTGGCTGCTGGTGGCTGTAGGTTTTCTGGAAACCTTGCAGCTGAATATCGCATCTTTCTGAGGAGGAGCTCGCTGGCCGGAGGTCCGCTGGCCGGAGGTCTGCTGACTCAAACATCGCCGTCGATCTGTGCCTGGGGAAAAACAATGTTCACATTATTCCAAATATAAATGTTGGCATTGGTCTGCAACGCGCCATCGCCATGGCGATGATGCTAATCATCATTAGCATGGACCGGAAAGCTAGTCAGAGTTGATGGAGTTTGGTACAGGAAGAGTTGGAACCCAAACATACCGCCATGACACCAGCCATTGTTGCGCAATTTCACATTTTGAAAGTAAAATTGCTTTACAGAAACATGTCAGTGTTTTTATGACCATATCAAATTTTTTGTTATTTCAGTTTATTTCGCAAAACTGCAATGAAAACACTTTTTTCCGCATCAACAACCAGCCACTGGTGCAAATTACAAATACAAATGAAGACGACAGGAAGTAGTGGGAGTATGATGGCCTGCATGCCGTTTAAACAAACGTATTCATGTATGATTTTAAATGTCTTTCCTATTTAATGGAAACAAAATTGTGTGAGTTTTTTTTAGCAGAAGTTCGACAAAATTTTGCACATTTTTGTAATTGGAGCATAAATTAAAGCATATTCATGTGTTGCTAACTTCTTGCTAGCTGTAACATTACATAAGGCATAAAAGAAATTCACTATATAGCTGTTGCTTGAGTTGCTTTATAGTGAGGTCCAACACTTTAAAGCCAAAATATCTGATTAGCTTGACAATGACTTTCTCTGGAAGGTAAACACAACCACTTTCACTTCTTATAGCTTTAGATTAGCTTAGCTTTGTAGCTAATCTGAAACTTATCTCCAGGGTTATCTCACCTGAAACACAGACTTTGTCATAACTGCACAAAATCTAATTAAAAAAAACTTAACCATTTATTCAAACTTGAAGATCTGGTAGTTAAACAACTTTTCAGGGTAAATAAACTTAGCTTATCTGTAGATTAGCTCAGCTTTAGCTTCACTGTAATTAGGGGTAATGTTACCATCCAAGTCCCTCATAAAAACACATTTATGTTTCAGTACAAAGAACCAAATTGCCAAAACTTTAACTATCTCTTTATATAGCAAAAATTTGGTTGTTGTTGAAAGAACATGGAAATTTCTGATTCGAAAAGTTGCAAATTTTCCAGAAAAAATCGTGGAAATTTCTCATTTTCAAAAGAGGACAACCAGGTTTTTTTTTTAGCAAATTTTTGACTTTTCAAACTCAGAAATTCCCAAGATTTTTTTTCTAGAAAATTTTAAAATTAAAATAAAAATTCCTGCATTTTTCTATCAAATTTGTGACTTTTCAAACTCAGAAACGTACTTGATACTCCCTTTTCCCCCCCATCTACACTGACCCTAATATGGTGTGTTAAGTAGCTACTAATTTTCTTTATTCTGTTATTTTATTAATTGTCAGAATAATCAATACATTATTGAAATGATTTACAACAGCCCTAAATCAGTTATTAGGCATAAGGGGCATTTATTTTTTATACATGGGCTTGTTTGTCTTGATAACTATTTTCTTCTTTATGAAATTATCGCTTGAAAATAGCGTTTTGTATTTCTAAGTTACATATTAAAATTAGTTTGATGTACAGTGCAAGAGAGAAAAAAAGGAAAAACAGCAATGGATAAATTTATTCATTCAAGATTTTCTTTCCTAAAATGGGTTTAACTGAAACGCGCTGCTCAAATTAAACCAACCTGGGACTTTAAATGACGCAGAAAGCCATTAATCATCTTTTTTTCCTCAGGACTTTTAACCTACACAGACTACAGTATGTAAAAAGTGTTTTCCACCTCAGAGAGTGTAATGTAGACACCCCTTGATGATTTGTGCAGAGCTGTATCCGTTGCTGCGGAGCAGGAATGTGCTGACTGTGCGCAAACACTCTGACTCAACATGGAAACAAATGAGTCAATGCAGCCGGTTGGACAAGAAGGAAGAAGGCAGCTGGATATCTCAAAAGAGATACGCCGCTGAACTCCCCCCTGGGTCTGGTATTTCACTCCCGTCTCTTCAAAGAGCGCCCTCTCTCTGCGTTTCTCCCCGGGATGATGTACTGTAGCAGATTCATCCCCGGGGAGCAGAGTGGCCTTGCAGGGTTTTTAGTGGGCTTCATAAACAAGCTGGGCTTTGTCAAACACACAGATGGCCTCTGGCCCAAACGCAGTCAATATTTGCATCTGACCAGCTGCAAAAAAAGAGAAAATGTTTGGAGATTTCTTTTCATATCTACCATTTATCAAACCCAGAACCCTTTATTATGGATTTCCCATGTCAAATGCTATTACGTTTAATTTAACAGCCTCTGCTTTCAGTGGAGAAACCCAATAAAAGCCCAAATTAATCAGAAGGACTTTCTGAAACCCAAACTGATATAAATCACAGATGGCTGCGGTTTCTTGAGGTAATAAAGACCAGACTTTGTATACGATTATGTAAACAAAGTAGGCTTTGATATAGTGGGACTGTTAAATGTGCTGCGATGACTCTAAGCCCCAAAAATCCAACACATTCCCCTCAGTGGCCCCTGAAACTTCAGCGCTGACCTTGGCTATAAAAGTCTGCTCCACAGCTTGCATTCCTGCAGCATAGCTGAGATGTTTCAGCCGCGCTGGGCTGATGCGTCGCTCCGACGCACCAAAAATCCAACACATTCGCATGGCTGTCAGCAGAACCTGAGGGAAACGGCTCCTCTGATCATACATTACCAGCTAACCACCCTCTTACTGCGCTTTTTTCTGTCTCTAACTGGAGCCAGCTGCAGTAAACGCTGTGCATCTAGAAGAGGAGTGGGCAACACTTTGTTTCTAGTGGCTCATGCTGACTTAGTTACAACTTTTGAAAGGTAACACTTGGGAGTGAATAATGGGCTCAATATGCTGTCCACTTTAATCAAATTTCAAAAACTTAAACTGGAAAATCTTGGCAAATAAAACAATATATTTTTAAAAATGTCTTCAAGATCTAATATGACAAATATTGCTGCAGTATAAAAAGTATTTATCCCCCTACAATTGTCCCTTTGCTTTCTTCGCAAACGTAAAGGGGACCTATAATGTAAAATGAACATTTTGCATGTTTTCATACTTCCATTTTGTTTTTAACTGTTTCTAGAAAAGCTAAAGAACTTTAAATAAAATCAGATTTATGTTTTTTTTTGGTGTCTGGAAAATTAGCCGCTTCAAAAACCTCCTTGTTGTTACATCAAATTTGACAAGCCCTGCGCCGTTACCTAGCAACCTCTGCCGAGACCAGCCCCGTTACCTAGCAACCCAAGCAGAGCTCCACCCATTACCTAGCAACCCAAGCAGAGCTCCACCACATTTGGTCAGCTGGTTTTACCACTGTATGCGCTGTACAATGGCTGCTGGAAACACAAGAGTTTTGTTGTTGACTCACCATCCAGAAATGACTTGTTACATATTTTCTCTGGTTTTATATCAAGGATTTAATCAGAGTTTTCTGATTATTGTGATTATTTCCACCCCTGCATGCGTTTAAACTACAAGTGCCAGAACTCAAACAGTAATAAATAGCCTGCTTTCTGTTTGTCATGTTGTGTTTTGGCAATAGGTTCATGTTTTTTTGGTGTCTAGAAAGTGAGCCTTTTCAAAAACCTGCGCAGTTACCTACATTTGGTCAGCTGGTTTTACTGCTGTATGTGCGAGTTTTGCTGGTTAGTTGTGCAGGGGGCTCTACTTCTGCTTTTCAAAGAAGTATGGTTGCATATTTGTGTAGTTGAATTATTTATTAAATTAATATAAGTAAAAATAAAACCTTTCACAATTTAACATTAGCTAAAAATAAAGTTGATTTTCTGATTTTTGTTTTTTGAGGCATCTTTGTTGGTTGTGCAGGAGTCTCTACTTCTGCTTTTCAAAGAAGTACGGTTGGAAATGTTTGTGAATTAACAGTGAAGAAAAAATATGAAAAGTTTCCACACTGAAATAATGTAACATCTAGTGGTGAGCAACTAATGCTCACAAACATGTCAAGAACGACGGCGCTGAAGTGAAACAAGCAGCGAAGAGCCTAAGAAAATTAATTCTGTGTTGTAGTTGAGCAAACAGAAAAACATGCAAATGTGTCAAACTTAGTCTCGTGTCACTTTGAGCTTCTGCAAAGCAAACTTTGTCTTCTTCTCTTTCCTCCGAGTCGTATAACAGTGTTTCTGTGAGGAGGCCGACCCGGTCACCGCCTCCATCCCTCGCTTTTTTCCTCTCCGCCGCAAAACACACAAACACGGCTCATCACAAACACAGCGCCGCCGCTGAACCCAAAGAGTGTTAAAGGAGGCCGAAGTGGGTCGGCCCGCCCAGAGTAAACCTGGGGATGAGGTCACAGAGCGTTGATGGTGAAGATTTACCTGCACGTGTTTTTAATGTGTCGTTAAGTTATTTGGAGGAAAAACAAACGCTTGTTTGGCAGGTTGTTACGACTTTATTCTCTTATTATTTATTCTCTTATGTGACAATTCTTGGAATATTGACTTTATTCTTATCATTTTATTTCTTTATTCTCATATTATTTTGACTTTATTATTCAAATATTGACTTTATCTTCATAATTTTATTACTTTATTCTCATATTATTGTGACTTTATTCCTGTATTATTTCGACTTTATACACGTGTTAATTTATTCTTGTAATTTCATGACTATTAAATTATGATGAGGAGTAATAAAACCTTTCATGACTATTTTATGACTTTATTCTCATAATATTGATACTTTATTCTCAGAATTTCATTTTCATTTAGAAGTTTCAATACTTTTTCCTTCCACCTACTAAATTACATCATAATTCAGAAAGCACATTTTATATCTATTCTGGTTGTCTTTCTGTTATTTTAGCATTTTTTTATTTGAAGCATTTAATTGTGACAAAAAGGCAAAACAGACATTTTTGAGGGGATAATTAGCTTTTTATACACAAAGCCGTTTGTTGTTATTTACCGTATATCTGTTAGCTCCAACTGCACCATCTAGCTTCCATATTTATTTTAGCTTCAGCTCTTCCAACTTGTATTATTAATATTATGTCCAAGAAATGCACCTTGTTGTTTCTTTCTTGGCAGGAGAGAAAATGTTAAAAAAGCTCAGGAAAGTCTGTATACAAATAAAAAAAGGCCCATGAGGATAGTAAATGACGTAGGACTTCATGAACTCACTAACTTGTTACTTTTTAAGACACGGGCCTTGGGCTTCTTGGACCTTACCGTTTTAAAAGTGTCCAAATAATGAACAAATACTTTCTGGCTTCATACAAAAATACCCAGACAGTACAACGTGTTATTGCTTAAGTGGAAAATAAACTTTTTTCAAATGTATAAATTTCATTTTATGGAGTGACGTAGATGTTGAGCTTTAGGAAAGATCAAACATTTGTTAACAGAGACATTTGTGACTGTAAATATGATAAATTCAGCTGTTTTTATCTTTAATTTATCTTAATATCTAGTCTTAAACACATTTGTCAAAGAAACTCCAAAGCACCATCAGAAATCAGCTGAAAAACTGCATGAAATCACAAGAAAATATCATGATTTTGTATTACTTAGGTTAGTGTTTTTCAAAGGGGGCACCACCAGGGGGCGATAGCAGGGCCTCAGAATGAAAGAAAAAAAAAAGACAATGATCTGTTTTTCAATCATTATTACAAAATACATATTAAAACAATTTCTTTTAATGTTCATCTTTCTGATTGGCTCCCAGTCAAATTTATCGAGCTACTTTGCTTCGCCAGCTAGCATAGTCAAAGTTACAATGAGATAAATACCTCATGCCTAATTAAAATTAGAATTGTTTAGCAGCATTAGAGCTAAATGGATGTAAAAATTATTAAATAATGAGTAAAAATACATTTCTTAGCATATTTTGCAGCACTGTCTGTGAGTTTGTTGGTCAGAAGCTAATGCTGTTTGGGGATCCATAGCATGGAAACGTTTGGGAACTCCTGTTATTTCCCAACAACTTAACAGCCATTACTAATAATATATCAGCAATAAAAGTTGGTTTACATGCAAAGCTTCAAAACCCAAAGTTTTGAGGCTGTAATCTCCAGGAACTAAACTGAAAGTTGCGTAGAGGTTTAGAAAAAAGAAGCGAGGCCAAAGTTTATTACTTTGTTTGTTCTTCTGGATCCCACATACCTGGCAGGCGTTTGGCTCAAGCTTCCAGTTTTGGAGGATGGATTCAGGACAATGGGCTGCTTTAAGTGCAGACACACAGAGGAGCTATTTTTAGCTTTAGCATAAAATACCTCTGCATCTCCAACGCCAAAACAAAATCCTGTCGTCTTAGGTTTGCAAAAGAAATCCCTGCTACTTCAAACTTTGCCAGACACCACAAGGGATAAGAGGTAAACTATGTTTTTTCTTTGCTTTTTGAAGATTTAAGCCTGCCTCTGGGTGCATGATTAAATGTAATTAAAGTGCTCTGTTTTCCTGGGAAAAATCTGAGATAACAGTAGTAAAAAGTTTAAATATTGTGACGTTCACCATGTTATCCCAGAGGCTTAAACCCAGAAAAACAACAACAGTAAAAAAAACTAACGACGGCTATCACTGCCCACAAATGAGATGTTCAGCATCTTTACACAAGTAAAATAGTTTTTGATGTTACACTCACCCGTCCCTCATTGTGCCCAGGCTGGTCAGTGAAGATACGGGACTGTTGGCATCAAAGTTGCCCTCCAGGCCGGGGTAATGGGAGCGGCTGTCTGCAGATGGGGGCATCAGCTCTGGGTTCCTGCTGCTGTGAGACGAGCTTCGGTTTGAGTACACACCTGAAACAGAGCCACAGGTATTTTAGAGACGTAATAAAACTGAATGCAAAGAAAACTGGGTTCTAGGTTTGGATTTGGGTTAAAACTGTTGATGGAAGTCTAATTATACTTTAAAAATACTGAGCTGGGAGCTTAAAACTAAATCATATCCTCCAGTCTAACTACTTCTGTAAGCTTTCAGGTAATGAATTAATCCATTATTTAATTATAAGTTTTCAATTTTTACAAGTTAAGATTTCAAAAATGCGAGCAAACAACTTCTAACTTTAGCTAGAAGCAACATTACTGTTAGCTTTTAATGCTTATGGTTAAATATGTGCTGCTTCGACTATTAGCAGTGCGTCCATTAGCTTTCAACAGCTAAAACTTACCCACTACGTTACATTAACGAAAAACAGCTTTTCTGTTAACTTTCAATGACGCTTACGGCTAACTAACTCATCTAATAATAGTATTTATCTTAGGTTTCAGCAATGTTAACAGATTACTGCTGACTTTCAACTCTGCTAGCAGTTAACAGTTAACTACTGACCATTAACCATACTGGTGTCAGCTTTGAAATAGGCTAACAGTTATCCACTATGCTGCAACAGCAAAAAAATTGTATTTTTACTTTAACGATGCTGACTACTAACTACGTAATCTAATATTAGTGTTTCTGTTATGTTTCAACAATGCTAACAAATAACTGCTAACTGTTTTAGCTAGGGTAGTATTTCTATTAACTATGCTAAGAGTTGGCAGCTAACTATATTGACATTAACTAATCTGTTAGCTGTCAAATAGGCAATTACTCATAATCTCACATTAACAAAAATCTGTATTTGATTTACTTTAACAATCCTAGCTGCTAACTACATTCTCCAATTCTGTTAGGTGTCAACAATGCTAACAAAAACTGCTAGCTGCTTTAGCTAAAGCAGTATTTGTATTATATCTCAGCTATTCTAACAGCTAATGGTTAACTGCTTCTGTTAGCTGTGCTTTTACGTTAACAATGCTAACCGCTAACTACATTATCTAAAAATAGCATTTCTGTGATGTTACAACAATACAGTACTAACAAAAATAACTGCTAACTGCTTTAGCTATGTCAGTATTTCTGTTAGCTCTCAGCTACACTAACATTAACCACATCACAATGCCGCATCAGCAAAACCCTTTAAAAAACGGCTTATGTCAGCAAATAGAATAAAGAAAACCGATCAGATGTAATTGGGCACAATGCAAACGCAAACAGTATACAGTTTGCACAACCAAGATTTGTTCTGAAGATGCAAGGAAATAATAAACAGTTTTGAAGAAAGAAGCAGTCTGAAGGCTTCAGAGCCACCTGTGCAGATAATGTTAATAGAAAAACATCTTTTTTCATGTTTCCATGTCATAAACTGAATCCTAAACACTTTTAGTTCATGCAGTTTATATAGCCAGCAAAAAGCATACATAATGTATTAGGAAGAAAGGTTTCTGACTCTGTTTGTCCACTTTTGATAAGGACAAAGTCCTCCTGGGATCGTTCCTGAATTAAACACTGACACGCTTGTTTTGCCCTGAATAAACATAGCTCGCAGTGTGCTGTTTGAGGCTTTTCCCTCAAAGTCCTCAGAGTAAAACTGCAAGTAGTCTGAAGTAATAGACATGGACAGCTCTCCTGGACACACTCTCCTTTCCTTTGCCAAGTCGGCCTCAGTATCCCTGACAGCTTCTTGATCCGCGTTCAGCCATTGAAGGAGGGGAAAAAATAGAGCTTGGCGCAAAACCTGGTGTTGGAGGAGCTGGAAGAGCGGGCGGAGTGAGGGAGGGCCCGCTCGCTCGCCCGCGTTCAGCGCCCGGTAATTGGACAAGGTAAACACCGGCGCGATGAGCTATGGTAGCAGGAATGAGACGGGAGGGAGCGGAAAAGGAGCGAATGAGGCGATGGGAGAAAATGAAAGAGGCAGCTTGAACAGCCCAGGTGTTTGAGCGGTAACAACATCTCTTTGTTGGAGGGTAAACACAGACATTTGCTACTGTTTCGTACCTGTGAAGTCATCCAAGGCTGGTAGAGGCGAGCTGTTCTCCTGGTGGGAGCAGGCCGAGCTGTGGAGATGCTGCCTCGCCAAGCAGTCACTCAAAATGTCCGATTCCAACACGGTATGCACTTGAGCCTGCGAGTAAGACAGAATACAGATGTTCGGCCTTAACTCCGGCGCTGCGCTTTTATGTTGCATGTGAAGGAATGAGAGCAATTACAGCGCTTCGCCAAACAGTGCTTTTCCACTTTCTGTCACGTTACAACCACAAATATCAGAGTATTTTACTGAGATTTCATGTTATTGGAGTAAAAGGAAGATTATACTTGTTTTCTTAAGCATTTTTTACATGTAAAAATCTGAAAAACATGACATTAATATTCAGGACAATTAATTGGATTAATTGTGTTCAATCAGTTATTGAAATAATCATCAACTAATTTAGTTATTGGTAAATTGTTAACTGGATTATACAGACTCTAAAAAGGCCATTTGGAGAAAGAACATCACATTCAATTAAGCCAAAACTGCACAAAAACACATTAGAGCTGGACAATATGGCTGAACAACCAGGATAAAGGCGTTTTATATCAGTTGATATTGGTAATTATTGATTATATTTTTCTTTAAATATTTAAAACACTGCCAAACTGATGGTGTGACCTTTCCTCTTTCATCCACAGTTTCACTCCACATCATTGTTGTTTATTTATAGACAGTTATGATGCAAAGTGGAGGAACCTGAAACTGCAGCTGCAAAAGTTAAAAAAGGGCTGAGTTTTCCACATATTGAAGTATTTTTTGTTTCATAATTCTTCAGCATCATTTGTAGCAAATGATCAAGCGTACACTAAAGGAATGCTGCGCTGTTGCATGCTAGGCAATAAAATGTTTATTTTCTTATTTAAAAATGAATTGAATTGTGTTTATTTGCATTTGTTAATGTATTTCTAATTTTGTATAAAATAAGCATAGGCAGTTAAATAAAAAACCTGCAGAATGTGGCATTTCTTTAGCCGATTAATCGGTTATTGGCTAGAATAATTGATAGAATAATCATTTACTAAAATAATTGTTAGTTGCAGTCCTAATTGCATCTTGAACCATTGATAATTTCTCTCTGTAGAAATTATATTTGAAAAGTTTCCTTATTATAGTCAATCTGTGGCTATTATGACCCACAAAGCGCTGAAGTGTAAACGCAGAGTTAGGGGGCGTGGCCAGCAGCAGCTCATTTGAATTTAAAGTGACAGAGTCCCTAAAACATTCTGAAAGGAAGTCAATAGGCAGGACTGACCAGACTAAACTCTCATTATCTAATAATTATTTTATCCAAAAAATATAATAAACATGTTTTATTTACCACATAAACTTAACCTAACCTGTTCGAGGAAAAGTAATAGGTCTCCTTTAAAGTTGCAACTTTAAAAATGTGTAAAAGTATAAAATATGAATACTTTTACTGCCTCATAGCGGGAAAATTTTTGTGTATCAGCTGCATCAAGACATGTAGATTCACATAAAAGATCAAAATGTATTATCAATATCTTAAAAAAAAAAAACTAGATTAGTAATAAATTATACATAAAATACATAAAAAATACTGTGCAGTTATCAGAAATTGAGATATTCTATCCAATCCAAAATGATGTGCAACAGAGTGTAACGACTTTTTAAAATGAACTTTATGTGCATGAGTATTGACCATTAAAAAGACAGCAGGCTGTTTACAATATCAGTGGAGAACAGAAAAACAGATGTGCAATAACAGCAGAAAAAACTGCATGTAAAAGCTGCAGCGTCCAGTTTGTGTGTTTAGGCCATTCAGTTCCCATGCAGCTCCAATTGAAAGGGACCGACTTTGATTACATACAGTAGATCAATAGAAAGCACATTTATTTTCATGTTCTACTGTTCATTTTTCCACGTACACGAGGCCTGGTTCTCGTTTCGTTTTGTGCTTCGGCCTCAAGAGGAACAAAATCCAGAAATCCTGTCAGGCAAGTCGGTCCAAGTTGTTTGAATAAAATAAAAGCAGGACAATTTACTTTATTATCGACCGTTAACAGAACATCCCTGAGGACTTTCTGAGACGTTTAACTGACAGAGGAAGCTCTCAGCGACTGCCAAAGAGCTAAGCATGTATAATCAGCGGAGAAAATGCGCCCAAATCAATGTTTATGAAGATGCAAGCTTCAATAGCTCGGTCACATAAGCTTTAGGAATATTGTAACCGTGGGGAGTTTTTAAAGTGAATGTTTATGAAGTGTGTGTTTCAAAGTTTTATTTAGCCCCAGAGGGTTTACTGCAGCGCAGGGTGTGTTGGCTTTGTCATAACACTGAAGCACATGTTGTTCTGTTTAAACCAAAAAGGCATCTGAAAACGCACCAAACGTAGTGTCACTCATGGTCCACGGAAAACAAACAAAGCCCAGATAACGCAGAACAATAGACCCACTATTCCGACTTCCAGAGAGTTTGGGTAATAGTTTTGTTTTATTTCATCCTACTGAATAATAAACATGTTTTCCTCGTGTTGCTGATCTCCATCTCCTCAGAACCACAGAAACTCAGACCTGGAGCCTCTTGACTTTGTTTTCAATGAAAGTTACATAAAAAACAGTATTTGCCAGGGGCGGAGCGGCGGCAGTGGTGCAGGACTAAAGCTCAACCTTAGTCCTGAACGCAGCCGTCACAGGTCCAAGTCCCGACCTGATGACCTTTACTGCATGCCTCCTCCCTCCTCTCTCTCTTTACCCACTTTCCTGTCTGATCGCTTTAAATAAAGGCCAACAGAGCCAATAAAACATTAAAAATAAAAAAGATATTTGTCTTCATGACTTATGAACCATTAAATCTTAAAATGTTGATGGATGGATGGATGGATGGATGGATGGATGGATGGATGGATGGATGGATGGATGGATGGATGGATGGATGGATGGATGAACAAAGGAATAAATAAATGGATGGATGGATGTATGGATGTATGGATGGATGGATGGATGAATGGATGGATGAACAAAGGAATAAATAAATGGATGGATGGATGGATGGATGGATGAACAAAGGAATAAATGGACGGATGGATGAATAAGTGAATGGATGATTTTTGTGCCTGTAAACATTTCTAAGCTGATTTCTGCAGCCATTTCAGTTATATTATGTGTTTCCCATGTGGAAGATCAGGGGAGTGATGTGGGGCGACGGCGGGTACCTTGACCTCTCTCTCCTGCAGGCCTTTGGCAGAGTGAGCTTTAACGTGTTTCCTTAACGAACTGGGATCGGTGTAGCGCTTGGTGCATCCGGGAATCTGACAGGCGTATGGTTTCTGTCAACAAAAACACAACAAGGAAAAATCAGAAAACTACAACAAAACTGATTTACAGGCTACTTTACACTGTAGCTTTGATTATTAACAGCATCATAGATTAAAGAATATCCAGCTGAGCCACATCAACACTTCACACATGAAGATTTAGAACAAATATGGAGAAATTTGTGCAGACTGCTCAGAAAAAGGAAAAGCTCTGCAGCATATTTACCTTTCATCTGAAAGCTTAAAGGGAGAAAAGCAAGAGGAAAATTCAGAAACATATGATCATTTTAAAGCTTCATTTGTGTTTATAAGAAGTAAAATGCATATATTTCATGCTTAGTGAACATTGAAAATTACAAAAATAAAAAAGATACTGAGATGTTTTTAAATGGACAAAGAACTCAAATAATTTAAAAGTCTTCCTCTTTTTAATTTAAAATGCAGCTGTAGTTTATATTTATTCACATATACGGTTGAATAATATGCCATATCACAATATCAATGTGTGAATGAAACAAAATTAAATTAATAAATTCATAAAAAACAAATGTAAGGTGCAAAAAATTTTTATAAAATAGAAAAAATAATCAAACATTATTATATCATTATTTGATTGTTGATGCAGTAATACTTTCTGGAAGCTGCACACTTAAACCAAACATGTTTTAAAACCAAATGTTGCTACAAACGTCTTGCTTTATAGCAACATTTCATATAATTAACATTTAAATAATTCACATCTTACTGTTTTCAGATACTTAAAATAATTAAATGCTTGTGTTGTTTATATTTAAATATAGATGCAAATAAAACTGATGGATAAATGAACTAAAAAACTAAATTTTACATTTACTGAAAATGACTGAATTTTGTCAAGTTAATTGATGAGAACAAAACATAAGTGAAAAAAAACATAACAATGTTTACATGTCAGCTCATTTTACTTTGAAATGTGGAAAATATAGAGAATAATTACAGCTTTAAAATGATGTGGAAGCACCAAATGTAACAAAAATCTAAGGAAAACGAGTCAGAATAATCCAAATTTCTCTGGCTTTATGAGCGGCAGTCATTTGTTTATTTTACATTTCTGAGCGTCTTTAAATTATAGGGAATAAAAATTCCTTTATCATAAAATTACACCAGCACAATTCAAGTTGTTTTATTAAACTTAAAGTAAAAAAAAAGGATTGTTATTTTTATATTCAACAATTACTTACATGCAGACATTCCTTTGCTGGGCCTCCAAAATGGCGCCAGAAATGTCTGATTCTTGATTTGTGACGCAACTGAGAAACCGCCATTAGCCAGCGTGAAACCACAAGAGGGAGAGACCAGCTTTCTGGTCCTGCTGTAGCAACAACAGAGTGCGACATCTCATCCGTGTAATAAGAGCTCTGATTCGCTGGATTACAGCTAAATCCTCATTGCTTGTCAGCAGGAGTAAAAATAACTGCGGGCTTTGGGAGTAAATCCACAGAACGTCTGCAGAGCAACGTTTCCACTGAACTGAGACCGTATATCAGGCGGAGACGGGGAGCAAGAGGCGCAGCGGCTCTTTAAATTAAACCGGATTTATATGTGTGTCTTGGAAATGCGCTCTTAACTAATTCAATTATCATTTGGAAAATATATGAAGCCGTAAAACAAAGTTATGTGTAAAAGTATATACATTAAAGCCAAAAACTACAGCTTGCTGTCATTTACACATGGTCAGGATTATATAATTGTTTCCTTTTTGTTGTGATATTTATCTATAGAGCAGTATGTAACTTTTATTAAAAATATTTTTTATGTATTTGTTGAAACTGTCACTATGATGTGACAGACAATCTGTGAAATAAAATTGAGCTTTTCCAACCAATCAGAGCCAGGAGGCGGGTCTTAGTGCTGACAATCACCTGCGTGTGGCGCTGCTCACCAAGTTGATTATAGTTGACTAAAATAACAAAATAACGGAAACTGAAATTGTGAAAACATTTTTGTTAACTGAAATAAATAAAAACTGAGACAAATGAGGAAAAATTACAACTACCTGGAACTATATTGTTTCTTTGCAGAAAGTAAGAAACACATACTCAAATTATGCATATTATATCCTTTGTGCATTTATGAATCTATTAATTAGCCTGAAAAAAAGTTTTTCCCCCCACAAAATCAGTTTATAGCATTTAAGCCAGTCAACAAAATAACCTTTCGGTTTTTCAACAATAGTTGAATAATTGTTTTTTATTGTAACTTCTGTTATTCATTACCAAATGTATACATCATCACAATACAATAATTTGACTTTTTTTTAATTCTGCACCTAAAAATTTACCAAAATATGAAAAAAACTAAAACTACTACTACAAGTAAAAAGAAAACAAGAACTAAACAATATTTAAGTAGTGATGATGACTAATAAAAACTAGCAAACACATTCAATAACAACTTAATGAGTTACAACAATATTTAATCTGCCTTTGGGATCAATAAAGTATTTTTGAATTTGAAAAACAAAATTAAAACTGACTGGATAAGACAAACAAAGTCACAATGAGATAAAACCAAACAATAATGAAAAACCCAAAACCATTATAATCCTTTCCATCTCCCTCCCATTGCTTCCTGTTACGCTGCAGCTAGCATAGCCGTTTTCCTGTAACGGTAAAATGGTTTTCTGCTAGTAGCACATTTAGCAGCGCATTCACGAGGTTGACTGAGAGCATTAAGACCTGCCTCTTGGCTCTGATTGGTTGTTTCTGACCAGGGGAAATGCATTTCTTCAGACGGCAGTAGTACTTCAGGGAAGAGGTGAAGGAAATCGATCTTTTCACAGATTATGTCTCAGAACAAATATGTAAAAAACTAATTTCTTTCTAAAAGTTGCGTACTGCAGCTGTAAGTATCAGAGTAGCTGGTGAGGTGAGGGCATGTGTTGACTGACCGTGTCCAGGTGGGTGCGCTGGTGTTTGGCCCGGTCACTGGAGTTGCTGAAGGCCTTTATGCAGCCTGGGTGTTGGCAGATGTACGGTTTTTCTCCTGTGTGGCTCCGCAAGTGGATCTTCAGGTTCTCCAGACGTGAAAATGCCTTGGAGCAGCCTTCGAACTAAAAAAAAAAAAAAAGAAAAACGGACAATGCTCAGTTGCGTTGAGTAAAATAACATTGCACAATTAAAATACAAAAAAAAATGTTTTTGCGCTTTATGTGCTTTGATTGTTTTAAGGAAAACAACTTAAATTGTGCTCTTGTAATTTTATGAAGAGTTTTTTACTCCCTATAATTAAAAGGCTCTCAGAAATGAAAAATAAACAAAAGTTGTGGCTGACCTCTTGCATTTTAGTTTCCAGCTCTCTGCTTAGCACCACCTGGTGGGACTTGAACTATCAGTTTGATTTCAAATGTTTTTTTCCAATTTGATCTACTTTTGAAGCTAGACTGTTTGATAAGTTGGAAAACTATTGTAAAACATTATATGCAGTTTTTGTAAGTTGATTTCTTACTACAAGAGTAGACAGTAAAAAAAAAATTATTCTAAAAAAAAATCAATAAAAAATTAATACTAATTCACATTAGTTGATGATATAAGCCTAAAAACAATCCCAATACAGTTAGAAAATTGTTGATAAGTTATTTTCCATGCTGCACTAATGTTTGTGTCATTTTATTCAAGGAAATTGAGATCAGCAATCTGCTAGTAAAGCAATAAATTGAGCCTCCTCTGGGATCAATTGGTAGTGCCTCCATTCTCCAAATTCAAAATAGAGCCTATAATTATATTTATTTATTGGTGTTTTTTTTATCTTATAAGTATAACTCCCTTGAATGATATTTAACACTGCTGGTATGACTCAGAATTTGAAGATTTGTTTTATTTATCATATTATTCTTCATATAATAAATCATAAAAACATAATTTTTGTTTGTTATAAAAGAAATTAAAGCACATAAAAACTCATTTGTATGACTCACTAATGACAAATTTTAAATAGGACTGATGCAAAATAAAACTGCAATTTAAAATATGGTTTAAGTTTCATCCTCCCTCTGATATTATATTGTAAAATAAAAACAAACTTTAATCTCTTTGTGTTTTAAAAAGTAAACATTTCAAATGAACCAATTAATTGAGTTATTTTTTAATGGAAATGGATCACAATTAAGTGAAATAAACCAAAAACACACACAGGTGGTGGGTTTGTTCTATGGACTAAATCCAGACAAACATGACCTTCAGCAGTTTAAGTTTATAATGAAGAACTTTGTGAAGATGACAAATTAAGCAGCAGAGCGTGTTTGCTTTTGAAAACCACTGGTAATTTCTTTGAATAAGGGCTTCAAACCTCTTCAAGGTGAGAGTCTGAGGGCAGGAAGAACGGCTTTCATCTAAACTGTTTTCCTTCCAAACATTCACTCCAGGTTTTATTAGTTCCCACTAATGACTCTGTAAATGTCACTCACCTCATTTATTTTAATAAGTCTTTACGTAAAAAAATATCCCACTACATCATGATGATTAATTAATACGAGGCCTGAAACCACCTGAATATAAAAATACAGTTCAGACCGCATGTAAACAGATGAATTCCTGAGAAACTTCCAGCTTTCAAGAAGATTTGAGGCTCCAAAGCTGTAAAAACAAATGTGACTTTAATTAACAAAGAAAATTTCTGTTTTAAACTCTAATACTTAGAAAAGCATTTTCTTCCACCTGATGCTTTTTAAAATGTAGCTTTTTTTGAATACATTGAATTATTTCCTAGAATACACAACATAATTTTTTAACATAAAATTAAAACACAAAACTTGTTTTTTTTTTTTTTTACTTTTCTACACTTTATGAAGCTTCTCATGTTTCTACCTTATAAATCTACATACAGATTGATGCTGCTAGTCAAATAATGACTAATAAACATTAAAAACAAGGTAAAGCTAAACATATCCATATTTAGAAAAACTATTAAGTTTACTTATTCAGTGTCAATTTAGCAAAAAAATCACAAATATAATCAATTCAGTCATGTCATTCAGATAAATTCAAGTAATTAGACTTTGCAGCTAAGTTCAGTTTATAGTTAAAATTGTTAAAAGAAAAGAAAATTATCCAAGGAAACCCAGCAAGCTGTATTCTAATAAAATCTAGTGTTTTAGCTGCCAAACTCTGGTTGATTTGACACAATTACCCTTAAAAATCTGCAGTGTAAGTAGCAAATCTAAAGCCAAATGGCAACACTGAACAGTTTTAATGTTCAGTAAAACTCAAATCCTGTAAGCAAATTATTACTTACTTACCACATAACATTGAATGTAAGTTACAAGATAACAGAGTAATAAGTCTCAAAATTTAATTTAATGGCATGAACATAGAAACGGGAAAATATATATATTAAAATATCTAAATATAAACTACACATCACCTACATAAAATAATTTAATTCCTGGCGCTAACTAAATGGCAAAGGATGTAACTACATTAGCATCCTTCTAAACAAGTTTAATATAATATACTGGATTAGCTAGTCATATTTTAGCTAACATTAGCTACATTTAGCAGTATTACAAAACTTACACGGTTTGGTTAGAAGAAACTGAAGTTTTTTGCCTTTTGCTAGCTGTAGTTTGGTAGCTGAACGTGGCTAACAGCGGAGTTAGCGTGAGTGCGCTCATGGTGCGTTTAAAGACGACTCGGAAAAACCCGTTACCGCATATCGCCTTACGGACGAACGACGTAACTGAGCAACGTATCATATAAGTAGACTATGGATTATTTTTTTTGTTTATTTGTTTTAAATATCTGAAATCTGTTTCTTCTTGAACTATTCTATCCATTTTCTGTTTTCACTCCACGCCGTTGTTTTATTTTATTTTATTTTTGTTATGAGTCATGGTGGCGAAATCTGAAGCAGCTACTGGGCAAGTTACTTAGCAACAGGCTGTTGCTAGGTAACTGCAGAGCGATTCCACCAACCTTGCTTAGCTAGCCATCAGAGGTTGAGCAGCTAAAGTCTTTCCTCTGCCTACGTCATTATGCGGTTTTTGAACGTAGTTCAGTTAAATTATTGAACATTCTATCAGAAGTATTTTCTATTGATATTGATCACGTGTTAGTTGATTTCTTTTGCCCAGCCATAGATGCACAGTGTCAAAACTTGATACTTTTCTAGACTCAAATTTCAAAAGTTCTCACTAATTTTTAGCTCCATTTATAAAGTGTGAA